>VUQS01038655.1:11366-23640 GCA_015108495.1 Heterochromis multidens | reverse complement strand
GAACCCTGTGGAACTCCATAATTAACCTTAGTGTGTGAAGAAGACTCCCCATTTACATGAACAAACTGGAGTCTATTAGATAGATATGATTCAAACCACTGCAGTGCAGTACCTTTAATACCTACAACATGCTCTAATCTCTGTAATAAAATATTATGATCAACAGTATCAAACGCTGCACTGAGGTCCAGTAGTACAAGCACAGAGATGAGTCCACTGTCAGAGGCCATAAGAAGATCATTTGTAACCTTCACTAATGCTGTTTCTGTACTGTGATGAGTTCTGAAACCTGACTGAAACTCTTCAAATAAACCATTCCTCTGCAGATGATCAGTTAGCTGTTTTACAACTACTCTTTCAAGAATTTTGAGATAAAAGGAAGGTTGGAGATTGGCCTATAATTAGCTAAGACAGCTGGGTCAAGTGATAGCTTTTTAAGTAATGGTTCAATTACTGCCACCTTGAAGGCCTGTGATTAGTAGCCCATTAATAGAGATAGGTTGATAATATTTAAAATTGAAGCATTAATTAATTGTAGGACTTCTTTGAGCAGTCTTGTAGGAATGGGATCCAATAGACACGTTGATGGTTTGGAGGAAGTGACTACTGAAGTTAACTCAGAAAGATCGATCGGAGAGAAAAAGTCTAAATAAATATCAGTAGTATTGAAAGTAGCTGAACGTAATGATACGTCTGCGAGATGGTTAGGAATATTTTTTTCTCTAATGTTTAAAATGTTATTTGTGAAGAAATTAATAAAGTCATTACTAGTTAAGGTTAAAGGAATACTTGGCTCAACAGAGCTCTGACTCTTTGTCAGCCTGGCTACAGTGCTGAAGAGAAACCTGGGGTTGTTCTTATTTTCTTCAGTCAGTGATGAATAGTAAGATGTCCTAGCTTTATGCTTATTGCTGAATTTTTGGGAAGAATAGTCATTCGAATTACACAGACTGAAACTTTGCATTGCATTTGGTGCGAATGCACCATAAGAACCGCTGCCCAGATGGTAAGACTATATGCATTCTAAAAATAGTTGATTTCAGCTTTAATATACAAATTGCTGGTTGTATGTCTTCAATGTAGTCTTGGCTTCTCCTGCTGATTGACCATTTGCTTCCCTGCCATGATTGATGAGGCCCGTTCTCCCATGGACTGAGCATTACACACATACACATTCACTGACCTCACTGCTCACGCCTCTCAGCTCTCATACCAGGATCAGTCCACAAGAGTCCAGTTACCCTTGCTGTGTGTCAGACATGTGTGCACATGTCTTAATGTCCAACAGTGTTTTCTACTTCAGTACAGCAGAAATGTTTACACATCTATTTTTCTTCCTCTCACTCTTTCACAAGTGCACACTAGCAAGTGTGTGTGTGTGTGTGTGTGTGTGTGGGCCGGTGGGTAATAGGCACTAACAGACGCTTCACATTCGAACTTGATTATGCACTCGCTGTATTATTTCCAGATTTGTGGAGCGTGATATGAAATAATTCTGTTTCAGCCCATTTGCTGATGTGCGTGTCTGGATGTTTGTCTTAATATGGAATGATCACAATATGCCTCTCTGGTGTTCAAACTTGACACATATGGTGTGGAGATGTTTCTGTTTATGTCTGTGTGCATTTTCCAATCCGTGTTCATATCTGTGGGAGCCCTGCTTTAACCCTGTGTGTCGTTTTGTTCTTCGAGTAAGAAGTCAAAACAATAAAAATAACCACGCTTGATGCGGGTCATATCCCAGCTGTACACTGTGCAAGTCCATCTTAGACACCAGATTCAAGATTAACTTGCTATTAATTGGCAATACACAGAAAAAGAGCCACCATCACTTTAACAGCATGTCACTGGAAAAAGAAAAACATGCCTCCTTCAGAAGCAAATACATAAATTTTTAACCTGGCAGGTTAAAAGTCTACATCTTCAAGTCCCTCACTTCAAAAGTGCTATCCCACTTAGGTTACATATCAACAAAACCTGATAGCCTCGAAAATCATCTGAGATCATGGCCACAACGTGTGATGGTAGATTTGTTGGTCTTCTTGTTGTATCATTCAAAAATAGCTTTGCAGTAAATAAATAGCTACCATGATACATCAAAGTCAAGTGTTAGATGTTTAAATAGAACACATTTCCTACAGTCCTATCCCAAATCATGGTATAGTATTACTGTGTAGCTCAGCTCAGCCAGTACGAGTTGGATGAGTGTTTTGTTTTTGTTTAGTCTCTGCTTTTTGTTTAACAGAACATTTTTTAAAAGGTTGCGTGAAACTTTGTGGAAAATGTTATGATCTGGCAAATAAATGTGTTTGTGGGTGAGGCTCAAACTTCTAAACAGACTCATGTAAGCCCAATTAAATGACCCGTGGACGCTGGACGACTGATTTCTGTTTTTGACATAACGGCACTTCATTCATTTGAGGCAGATGCTGATTAGTAGGTCGAATTTCAACAACATATCACACATCTCATTACATGCAATCATCCAAACAATGAATTATAGCATAACTACATGCTTTTACCCCACATTTCCCTTATCAATACAGCCCTGATTACATGTTATTTATATTATTAACAGTTGAAATGTGTTCTTGGACTATTACCTTGAAATGTTTTGTATTATTTAATTAGTTATATTAATTTCTCACAATGTGCATTGTGCCAAAAGTTAACATTGTCTTAATGAAACTGTCGTACAGAGATTCAGTGACAATATCAGGTTAATGTCTATTTTTGTTCGCTGTGGTTCATGACCACATTGAGCGGCTTCTGTCTACCGCATACTGACTTTCTCTTCTCTCTTTTTAACAACTGCTGCAGGCCTCACACCCCTAAGGACTGCCAGCGTCAGGTGGAGCCACCAGAGCTGCTGATGACAGCTTGTTCCAGACACTGTAAGAATGGACGCTGCACTCCTACTGGCAAATGCTGCTGCACCCCGGGCTGGGAGGGACACTTCTGCCGAGCTGGTAAGAGTGCATCTGCTGCCCTCAGTGAATAACATGGACCAACATCCATGTGTTCTTTCACTCCAGATGTGAAAATTGGGTTTAGTAATCTCTGCCACAATTTTCCTTATCAGTACATCTGAATAAAACAGAGCAGAAGCTTGTGTTTCTTTAAGTTTGAAGTGTTTTCACTCTCTTACCCCCCTGTGACTATAGCCAAATGTGAACCAGCCTGCCGCAATGGAGGAGTCTGCATGGAGCCCAACAAGTGCCTGTGTAAGAGTGGATACTCCGGCAACCAATGTGAGAAAAGCGAGCGGGGAATGCCCAACGACCAGGAGGAAGACGGCATACTGGACCACATCATTGATATGACCTCGTACCTTTTAGACCTGACCAGCTACATCGTATAGGGGTGCGCGGAGGGGGCTGCTCCCCATCGTCCATCCTCAAATCGACACACATCTACCTATCGCCCTCAGAAGACTCTTAATGAGGTTTACTTAATATGGCCTCTTAATCTCCCCTTACATTCACACAGGCATGTACACACACACACACACACACACACACACACACACACACCCAAACATATGGAGGACCCCCATCAGACTGCTTTTAACCCACACCACCATACCAAGCTTTTCCTCTTCTTACCTATAAGCTACTTGTTCTTGAGCACCAGGCCTGGCATCCAAGCCGTGTTCACATTTCAAAGAGTCCTGCAGACAGCTGATTGATGAGTTCCTGTAAGACATTTCCTTTCTCACTCAGAAAACGCCTTCACACGGCTGGCTCCACAGGAACAGGACCTCTGCCGGAGCGGACTGTTTTAACCCCGAGACTTTTCTGATGCCTTACTTAAGACACCCCGAAAAATGGAGTTTAAGGCATTTCAGTGGAGACAGTTGATTATTCAGGAGTTCATTAAGGATTCAGAATTGGGTGATGTGGCTCAAGATCCAGTTTGTGTTCACGGTCCTTTAAAAACCTAACAAGGAAATAAATGTCTTTGTACTCAGACTGTGAGCACGAGACATGGGTCTCTGCATAGAGCCTGCAGTGCTTTTTGCTTTACTATTCCAAAAGCACTAATACAAGAAAGGCTGTGTTGACTCATTTATGCTGTGTTTAGTTTGTGGGCACATTGTCATAAAAACCAATTTACAGTATACAGAACGTATAGTTTGTTTGGCATCACTCACTTGCTATCAGTGTACAGAGTGGATCTACACACAGACGTAGGAACAACCGAGTGAGAACATTGTACTTTGTCAACGCCAGTTTCATGCAATCTGAACGGAGTGTTCGACTCCCATGCACTGTATCGTTTTCGTTTCATTCACTTTATTATAAATGAATTTTGACACTTATTAAAAGCGCAATGAGAGTAGTTTCGCCTTCACACGTTCACACGCCACACTGTCACAGGTATGGTTTAACAAACTTCTTTCATTGCATCACACACTGAAGCAGAAAGCTGAAGTCAAAACTACAAAGGGAAGGGATGAAACGCGCTGATGTATATTTCCAATAGAGCTTACCTACTTAGCATTGCAAGAAAAAAATCTACAAAAAAAACTATAGCAGTACTATTGTTATCATAGAGGAGGGTTTATTTTTTTAAGCGTAATAATATATGGGAGAACATGGTGTTTATAGAAAGCAATTTTACACTAAGCTCGTCAGTTCATGTCATTTCATGTTGTACTTATACATATGCAGCTTTTATAAAAGACACGTGAGGATGTTTTCTTTTTTCGCCCAGTGTAAAAGTAACGCATGTCTGTGCCTGCAAAGAGTAATTCGGAGCAGTTGGTGAAGCCCATCTAACTTTTTCCCCCCTCAACAAGACTGTCAGAAATGTGTCTCTGTAGTGAGATGATCAAAGATCCCACGAGGCCTCTAAGTCAGTGTGGAAGCAGCTCACGGTCAGAGGCAGAGCTAAGATTAACTTGAGGAAAAAATGTCAAGCTCAAATACTCTAATGAGCGTCTGACTTCTCCCGTTTAAGGCAAAACGTTTTAAGGATCTGTGTTTTTACAGATGCATATACATGCATTCTTTTAACCAACAGCTCATCTTATTAAGAACATTTAATTCACTTCCCATAAAGCTAGTCTTCCCAGAACCACCAGCTGTTGATTAACACTTTTTAAGGCAAACATTTATCCTTGTACTTTTTCCACAGCTTTTATTTTGAAAATCAAGTTTCAAGAACCATGGTCAATTGAAGTTTAGTGTCCATAAAAGGTGTACTTGTCATTCATCTCCTACTTTCCTTGTGTTTGCTGAAATAAAACAACTGTACCTGGTCTTAATACATCAAAAAGGAATTCATGCTGTAAAATGGAAAATTATAATTTTTTAGCACTTAATGTGAAAGTTGCATTGTAGCTGCTGAGACGGCGTGGTGTGAATAGAATAACCATTTTCATTATTTAAGTAGTTACACAAATAAAATAATTATTTAAATTGTCTATGTTGTTTTTACCATTGTACTGTATGTGATAATTTTGTATTCCTGTATTGTAAATAAAAGTAGGGATAACTTGGTTTCTCTTCAGAAATATCAATATGTCTATTAAAATTTATAGCATGTCTGAAATACTTGTCTCTGTTGTTTTAGATGTTTACTGTCTTTTTTTTATATATATATATATATATTTTGTAATCAGTTCATAGAGCAAACCTTTTCATAAAATTGTATAACAGACTGAGAGAAAGACTAAATTTTAAGTATATATCAACTTATTCAGTTCCTAATAGAAATCAGCTACAAATACAGAAAAAAATAAATTGACTCGGACAAATTTTTCCATGTTCACGTTACCTGCCATGAATTTAATGAAATAAACTACAGGTTACAGTGACAAAAGTACTATGGGAGCTTGTTTCCGCCACTGAAGGAAAAAAAATTGCTATCCATAACTTGTAGTTTCAACTTAGGTATCTCAAAATTTCGAGCTAATAACTAAAAATTTCGAGTTATTTTTTTCTAAATTTTGAGATACCTAAATTAAAAGTTCAAGTTATTTTCTCAAAATTTCAAGTTATGGATGGCATTTTGTTTTTCAGTGGTGGAAACAAGCTTCCATACAAAAGTGCTCTCACTTAGAAGTGGGAGTTCCAAGACTCTGCCAACAAAAATCAAAACCCAAGCCTCATGTATTGGTGGTCAATCTCCCTTTCAAGTTAGTCTCCTTAAGGGGCCTCTGCAAAGGAGGAGACAAGCGGTGATGTAGTGATTAGAGACCAGAAAATGTCAGTTAAATGCAACTTGGAACAACGACTGGCAATATAACTATTAGGAATGAAAAGTGGACCAAGTCCCAAATAAAACATTTAACGATATTGTTGAATGACTTATCAAGAGGTAGTAAATACATCAAAGGGTTACCTAGGCAATCAGAGCTTAGTGACCAAGGGGCAACCTTCGGAGATGAAAAATAAAACCAATGCAGAGGTAACAAAGACTGCAATTCCTCTAGGTGCCACTTGAGGCTGGCTACAAAAGGGAGTCAGTGCCCAAATTTACAGCATTAAAAAAGCACTCGAAGCTTTTATCCATATCTGGCATCAAAAAACCAATATGGCAGCAGCCAAAATGCTAGCTTGGAAGCTTCAAAATGCCAGAAACCAGTGGGAGATGGCTATACCCATCTTTTATACTGTCTTTTATACTGTCTATGGTACCAACTATTAGATACAAAGTGATAAAATAAGATTAAATAAATACTTTGTTTATTCCAAAAATCAATAAATCAAAATCTAAATATGATACAATACAGTGCTTCAGTCTAAAGCCAGTGCAGGTATGGTGGTCAAGGTTTACTGTATCTGTCCCTGTGGCAGCAGAGCTGAAACACTTATGCTGTGTTATGCTGTGTCCACACTGGAAGCAATTTGCTCGTTGCACATGGCTTTGTAGCTGACAGCAGGTCACTTACGGACAGGCTCCGGTTGCCTTCTTCAATCAATCAAGGGTATTCTTCAGTCTCACTGGTAGTCACTCCAGTCACTCACCTGGAAGTTTAGAAAAGTTTATCTCAGGTCATGCCCACTTATCGCCTGCGGTTATTTCACCCATAGTCTTTGAATGTGATTCACTTTCTATGGTCACTGGTCGGCCCATCACTTCCAGTATGGACACAGCTTTACACAAAGTGTTTGGCTTCATGTCCTATAACCGGTGCGGTGGGTGGCCATTAATTATCCACATCCATTCACCACAGCCACAGTCATTTAGGGGACTTCTGCATCAGCTGATGGAGGAATCCAAACAGTGTGGTGATTCAAACTGGACTGGCAATGACGAAGTCCCTCAGCGAGTAATATGGTAACACTCCAACAGCTAGCAGTTCAATAGTCAGACCACATAAACATTTCTTCGCAGTAGCAATCCCTCCAGGTTTTTTCTTACTGCTCAGCTTAATGTTGCTGTATGCCCAAAAAGTCTTGTGTGCATGATGTGTGGACAGAGCTTTAGGCAGCATGGTTTCCAGTTGAAGTTAGAAAATCAGGATTTCCATTTTCCAGACAGAACATTTTTCAAATTGAACGCCCCGTTAAGTCAGATTTCCAACTCAGAAAATTGAAGCAACCCCACCAACCCTGACTTAATAATTCAAGATGGTGGCTGCTAAGATAAACAGTAGTAAAACTGTAAAACTTTTTAATCTGTGCTGCCACTGTTGTGAATTTATGACTGGCTAAATAAGCTATATGCAGAGTATTGACCAGGTTCTAACCATCAAGGTGCTGCAACGACGGTTTTAAGTGCAAAAAAACCAAGCAGTGTGCTGTGTTACTAGTGATGCATGAATGACTCTACCTCACTAAAAAGCAAAACAAATCCTGTTTTTCCTCACTTTCCCAACTTTATTACTGGAACACCCTCCTCTAGGGAGTGATGTCACTCCCAGATCCAAGATCTGACTTCTGAGGTAAATGAAACGCAGCAACATTTTGGGGAAGAGGATAGGTGGTGGGCAAAGACTATATTGGTGTGGCCAAACAACTCCTGCCTATATGCTGTCACATAATGACAAAGACCATGACCACAGTTTAGTAATTCGTGACAAATATTTTAAGCAATAAGTCACAGTGTGAACACTACATTGAAAGTCTGATGCTACAGGGTGCAAAACCCTGTGGATGTTGAATGTAGCACTCCTGACCTAAGGCAACAACTGTTAGCATGGCCGCTGTGGGCTCTTCCACTGAAAACTGCTGTTTTGTCTCTGATTTATAGCCAAAGATCCAGCTCCCATCACCAGTGATGATCATCGATGTGAAAGTCAGGTCAGTTAACAGAAATAGCAGGAGCACTGGAAGCAGGCCAGATGTGCCAGAGGACATGACCTTGGAAGAGAAATAGGCCAAATTAAAATCAGGTTTTTGTTTAACTTTATAATTGCACTTCCTATTATGTCACTTTCTCCTGTAATTTGCACCAAATTTTATGCTAAATTGCTGAACACTTCTTGGAAATTATAAGAAAGTTAACATATTTCCTGTCTCTCTCTCTCAACATGGTTCCCGTCTGTGTCTATTTCCTCATTATAGTTACTAAATACAGGCCAAAAAAAAAACCCTTTCATAAAATAAAGCCTTAGCTAAGATTTTGGATAAATCTGTCATAATGGGGCCGTAATTAAACAAGAACCACGTCCTTTGGCCTCATGTTGTGAGTTTCTGGTAAGCCAGCTGCAACATTTCCACTGTCGGTTTTTCCTTCAGCCAGGTAAAAAGAGTAAAGAAGAGGATGCTGAGAAAATATTTTAAGTTAAACCGGAGACAGTGCGGCTACAAACCCCGGATTTTCCCTTCATTCCTGCTTTAAATGGAAAAGCTGCCTTCAGAGCTGTCAGTGAGGAGCAAGCCTGGTGATGGCTGCGATGTCGTCATGCAGCGTCATGCCATCGCTCAAAGTTCAGGCTGGGAAAATTCCTCATCTGAAGTGGAAATTCTCTGCTCCGTTTTTCAGAAATACACAAACAGGTCCGAGCATGGAGGCACACACGCAAGAGCCACTGCTGATGGCAATATTAATTTTCTTCTCAAAATACCAATGAGGCTTTTGTGTTGTGTAATGATAAGTGAGCGGAGACCACCCACCTCACTCTACTCTCACTCTCACTCACACACACACACACACACACACACACAAAAGTGCGCACACTGCCATATTTAGAGTAATGCGATACTAAGTTGTCTATGCAATGTTCAGATCCAATCAAAATTGCATAAAGTGGAACTGTCCAATAGTGCTGCAAGGTCCAACATATATTTTAGTTTATACACTATCAGTGGCATGAATCATTTCTTTTCATTTGGAATAGTTTTCTTTTTCCTTCCCAAAGGGCCCTTGTCTGGCTATCTTTCCCAAACAGTGTAACCCAGTACTTTGAATAAACATGAGGAGCCTGTATACCAAATATTTGCAGGACTGAGATGGCTGGAAGTGCATGCTATAATACTGTATACATGACTGCAAGAGTCAGCACAAGCAATACTTATAGGGTAACAGAAGGAGACATACAGAGCAGGAGAACAATAGCCCCGTGATTAAAACGAGACACATCATTCCTTTTCTCCTCAGCCAGAACAAAGTAAACAATTCGTTATACTCTATCTACTTGTGTTTCTATTTTGTAGTAACTCGCCAGTTACTCTCGGGACTACAAATGATAATTAATACTTCTATAAATAATTAATAGGTGCGCACAAAGAGTAAATCAGACTTACTGTGCAAGATATTAACAGATGAGATTGATTAAACTGTTGTGCTAATAAATCTACTGTGACAGTCCCTGTTCAGGTTGCCAGTGTGTGTGAGTGTGTGTCTAGTGTGTATCTTGAATATGTTGCCTTTAAGGTGCAAGAGAAGTCTGATTGCTGAGGCCCTCCCTAAACACACTGGAGCATCCAGGCCCAGGCCCAGTTCTCCTGTAGGGTATGAAAGCCTCAGCACTGAGCATTGCTTCATCTGCAGCCACAGTTTAGCTTTTATTTGGTGTTTACACTGCACAACATTTCATATACACCCATAAAGTTACACTAAAACACATTTATTTTATATTATTTTATTTTATTATTTCTTAATAACAGTTAATAATTTTAATTTGATGGCACTGGTTAGCCATCTCTCATTTCTGTCACAGCTTGTAGGTTTGCACCATTCTTTCATTGTGCATCAGTTTGGTCTGCAATGAATAATATATTCGGTAAAAAGTATTTTCCCCTTTCCTGATTTCTTTGGGGTTTTTTTTTTTTTTGCAGATTTATCACACTTACATGTTTCAGATCATCAAATTTTAATGTTAGACAAAGATAACCCGAGTAAATACAAAATTCAGTTTTTAAATGATGATGATTTTATTAATTAAAGCAAAAAAGCTATCCAAACCTGGCCCTGTGTGAAAAAGTAATTTACCCCCCCCCCCACACACACACACATTTTTTTTTTGAAAGCTGAGTTCAGTTTCACTAGCTACCCCCAGGCCTGATCACTGCCAGACCTGTTGAATCAAGAAATTACTTAAACAGAATCTGTCTGACAAAGTAAAGTAGGCTAAAAGCTCTGAAATAGCAACACATCATGTCACAATCTAAAGTAACTCAAGAACAGCTGAGAAACAAAGTGACTGATATCTATCAGTCTGGAATGGGTTACAAAGCCATTTCTAAGACTTTAGGACTCCAGTGAACCACAGCGAGAGCCATTATCCACAAATGGAGAAAACTTGGAAAAGTGGTGAACCTTCCCAGGACTGGCTGGCCTTCCAAAATTACTCCAAGAGCGCATCAACGACTCATCCAGGAGGTCATAAAAGGACAACTGTTACCTAAGTGAAAACCTTTGGTGATCCCTTATGTGTCAGGAGTATCGGAACAGCTAAGACGCATTTTCTCAAAACACCACGTCTCTGTGGCTTTCAAACCCCAAGATCTCAGCGATCATCTTTGGTCAGAACAGTAGTTATTACTGAACCAGAACTATAAATTAAACCAAGTTGTTAGAATATCTATAAGCATGTTCTAAACAGATTTTAAGTAACTGACAAGTCTTTAGATCTGGGTTACTTAGATTCCTGGGAAGAAGGTTCTGTGTTTGAATCCATTGGCTGGCTGGGGAATTTCTATGTTGAGTTCACATCTTCTCCATGTTAGACCTCAGTCACACAGGCCTAGAGACCCCCTGACAACCTCTGGTTGCTAGGAAAAATGGGTATTCTCTGAGTGGTTGCTGGAGGTTGCTGGCTGTCTCCAGATGAAACTGGTAACAAAGAGAGCGCTGCACCAAAAACCTCCTTGTGACTGCTTTGGTCACTAGCAAATTGGAAGATGCCAACTTGTCTTCAAACACTTGCTAACTAACCGCCGAGTGTTAACAAAACTTGAAAAAGCATGACGCAAAATTGGAAATGGAGTACATTCGCCTTAACACTGCAACCAACATGTTTTAAAAGATGAAAATTTTACTTCAAAGGCAAACAGACTCAGTTTCCTGTTTTTGCCGCACTCTTCACAGTTTCACTACCACTTAGTGAGTAGCTGGCGAATGTTTGCAGTCAAGTCGGTGTCTTCCATATAAACTACAGGCGACTGTGTCAACCAAAGCAATCTCAAGGAGGTTTTTTGGAGCAGTGCCATAAACCGCTTTGCAATCATTTTCACTTAGTTACAGCAAGCAACCTCCCACAACCACTCACCAATCAGTTGCGGAATACACATTTTTCCCTAGGAACCGGTGGTTGCCAAGGGGTCACTGACCAGTCTCTAGCCCTGCATAACTGGGGCTTTTGCTATCAATTTTTTAGCAACTCTCAGCAACCTTCAGCAACCACTCACCAACCAGTTGGGAAATGCTCATTTTTCCCTAGCAACCGGTAGTTGCAAGGCCTGTTACCTACCGGTCTCGAGGCCTGTGCCACTCAACTTTAGCCCTGTGATAGACTGGCGACCTGTTCAGAACGTACCCCACCCCTCCCCCTATGACAGCTGCAATAGGCTCCAGCCTATCCACGATGCTAAAGAGGATAAGTAGTAAAGAAAATGAATGAACGGATAAAGAATCTTTGATTCAGTTCACGTTCAAGAAATTGCTGGTTTGCTAGTTTATTGATAATTTTGCACATCTTTTGCATTGGTAGTGAAAAGTCTTGCACAGTGTGGGAGACATCAGTTAAATGTTAATGTTCAGCAAATATGAACTTGAAAAGATAATTTCTCTCTCTCTCTCTCTCTCTCTATATATATATATATATATATATATATATATATATATATATATATATATATATTTTTTTCTTCTTTCTCTA
>VUQS01038645.1:0-10666 GCA_015108495.1 Heterochromis multidens | reverse complement strand
TTACAGAGAGGTGATCCTGAGGCCATCAATTCTATATAAGTATAATAAAATTGAATTGGGTTGAATTAAATTCAGTCAAACCAGAAACCCTCCACCCCTTGGCTGAGCCTATAAAGAAGAAGAAGAAGAAGAACTTTATTGATCCCAAAGGGAAATTCATATGTCTGACATAGCTGATCACACACCAACCGCCAACAACTAGGACAACACATCCTCTTCTTGACAGCAACATGTGCAGGACCACACCATCTCCAGTCCACAAACAAAGCCAGAACCCCACCTTCCCTCCCGCCACCAGCCTCAGCATCTCCGTCCAAGGTACACTTTCTGAGTCTTCACCAGTAACTCCAGCTCATCATCCCTGCCGGGCAGAGAGTTGACTTCTCCCATGACGACCGCTGGCATAAAGGGCCCACATCTAATTAACAACATATTGTGATTACAATAACATTTTCTGGATATTTTTAAAAAGGTAAATCCATTAATTTTATGTTGGAATACATTTAAAAACCAATTTTACAGTTAATATAATCAAAAATAAACAGTAGATTGTTATAATTATAAACCCAGTTACTAGTTTAACAACAGTATTTTGCCTTTTTTTATGGGTGATATATGATTTTATTACATTAATTATGGAATAACATTACAAGATTTTTCACATAAAATTACATAAAAAACCCCAACTAATAACAGTACTTTTCTGCAATTTTAAGCCTGATTATATGTATTAGAAGGGCAGCACGGTGGCTTGGTGGTTAGCACTGTTGTCTCACAGCAAGAAGGTCCTGGGTTCAACTCCACCATCTGTCTAGGTCCTTTCTGTGTGGAGTTTGCATGTTCTCCCCGTGTTTGCGTGGGTTCTCTCCGGGTACTCTGGGTTCCTCCCACAGTCCAAAAAACATGCAGTTAGAGGGGTTAGGTTAATTGGTGATTCTAAATTGCCCATAGGTGTGAATGGTTGTCTGTCTCTCTTAGCCCTGCGACAGACTGGGACCTGTCCAGGGTGTACCCTGCCTTTCGCCCTATGGCAGCTGGGATAGGCTCCAGCCCCCCCGCAACCCTGATTTGGATAAGTGGAAGAGAATGGATGGATGGAGAACAGTTTTTGACCATATTATTAGGTAATTTCATTGTTTTTACAAATGTAAATACCTTTTATTTAATATAGAAAATCTGTAAAAAATACACAAGATTTCATGTTCATTTGTATTTTTACATGTGATAAATTTCTGTTATTTTATGGTATTTTGGTAGTACAAGCCTCTGATCTACTGCAATAAGTAGCCTATGAGGAAAGGAGGAGAGAATCAGTGGCTTTATTTATGGACAGCAAACAAAACTCTACACTAGGAAATCCGTTAGGGACAGAAACACAGAAAACATACAATCTTTAATTATCTTCTAATTACAGGATTAATGGAAAGAATTGTTTTGTTGTAAACAGTTGGTGCTGTGGTGCCGTCAGAACAGCCTAGAACTGAATACATTCAAAACTGCAGAGATGACAGTGGACTTCAGGAGGAACCCCTTGGCATTGTCCCCCCTCACCTTATTTGACATCACTGTCTGCTGTGGAAACTTTCAGGTTTCTGGGCTACACAATCTCCCAGGATATGAAGTGGGCATCCAATATAGACAGAAACATCAAAAAGCAGAGAATGTAGCCTAGTTCCTGCACTAGCTCAGGAAGTTCAACCTGCCTCAGGAGCTGTTGAGACAATTCTACTATAATAATCCAGTCTGTTTTCTGCACATCCATCATTGTATGGTTTGGATCAGCCACCAAACAGGACAAGAACAGACTACAAAAAAAACAGGCCATCAATCTGATGAACACTTAGAATACTCACATATTATCTCTACTTAAACATCCACCATACCATACCAAAGCGAGTTGTATATACTGTTTTGTTTTGTTGTACATATCTATATACCGTTGTACATACCTATATACCAGAGGTCACTAGCAGGCGGACCGCGGTCCGGATCTGGACCCAGAAGCTGTCCCATACGGACCCAGACCTACAGCGGCGTTAACCGGCGTAGCTTTTATCGTCTTTACGGTAGTGGTTTCGTCACTGAGGAAACGCACAGACTAATTACATGCGAGTTAAGCGATACCATGTGATACCACTCAGTCAATCAAATCTGTGCATTCCAGTTGGCAAACGCTGCGACTCCACAGTGCTGATAGATGAGAGTTAGAGGCAAAGATGGTAGGAAGAAAAAGAAAGACAGCGATACATGTAGAAAACAAACAAACAAAGGAAGCGATACAGACGGGTGAGATAGAGAAAGGGAGAGAAAAATAAGGAACAAAAGGCGCTGTCCAAAAAAAGAAAAGCGGATAGCGAAAATAGAGTATTTAATCTGGAATGGACAGACTCATTTTTGTTCATACTTCACTTGGAGCACTAAACCAGTCTCATATGTTCAGAAACTGTGGCACTTATTAAAAAAGCCAATGTGAAACGCCATTATGAGACAAAACATAAAGGTTTTGAGCAAACATACCCACTCAAATCTGAAGTGAGTAGTCTCAGAGCCCAGCATGACCAGATTCCGACCCACACCAATGACTGTATAAGCACATATATATGTGTGTGTGTGTAATGTTCAGTTCTATGTGTTTGAATTGTACTGAATTCATTTGATTTGACAGGTATTGATTACTTGCAGATGTTGATACAACTACTAGGCTACTTAAATATATATGACACTAAACAGTTAGACATTATGATCTTCTGGACCTTTGCTTCAAGAAATTTTCTCAAAGTGGACCTCTTTAAATTTTAGTTGAATACCCCTGCTGTATACTATATATATATACTGTCAAGTCCTCATGTATATACTGTATATACAGTAACCAGTTACCCATCCCTTATTTATTCCAACATTGCACATATAAATATTAATATGCTATACATGTTGTTATTGTGTGTGTCATGCTGCTATCGTTTGTATTGTCTGTCTATTCTGTTAAGTACATTGAGAGCAAAGAAAAAAACGGAGTCCAATTCCGTGTGTGTGTACACATAATTGACCAATAAAGCTGATTCTGATTTTGTTTGGAGTTTTTTCCCTGCTAATCTCCTGTCCACACTCCAGTCCAGTACGGGGCAGCAATGCATCTATAAGTTGGCTTGCCAACGGCCATTAAAATCCAAAGAAGAAGAAGAAGAAGAAGAAGAAGAAGAGGAAGAGGAAGAACTATCAAAATATGACGTACCGCAAACAATTTTGTAAGATTTTCATTCCACAGAGTAATGAAAGTAAGACCGATGTGCATTGTTTTTTAAATCTGCGTTCCTGTTAAGTATTACTTTTGTATCGTTAAAATGTATCTTATACCAAATACACTGTACTTGCAACAAATGCCAAATTATAATAAAACAGCAGTTGGCTATTAAATATAGCCGAGTGTCAGGGCCTGGATGCTAATGACAGTGTTTTGAAAAGGCTTTTACTAAAGAATGACTGCGTACTGAGCAGAGGCAGGATCGGATCTGAGGAGAACCCCGTCAAGGCAGAACAGGCTGGGAACAAAGCTACAGCAGACGGACGCTTCGAGCTGAGCTACGCTGCTAAATGCGGTGAATATCTTCCGTTTGTGTTGCTTTTTGTTTGTTTGACGGCTGCCGAACGAGTTAGTCAGATTGCTTTAATATATTTTCCATAAGTGGCTATTGGTCTGACTTACAAATATACTGTGGTGGGCGATGGGAAGTGCCAGATACTTTAAACAGGAGGTTTTATGAGGATGAAAAATAGTTTGGCAGATCATTATAAAGCTGAATTTACGAGAAGACCCCAAAGAACTGTGGAATGGTCTAAGACTGGTTCCACTGCAGATTTAGGTTCGTCAGTAAGCTCCGGTAGCTGTAATTTAAATGACTTATACATATCACCGCTTCTTTAATTCTTATGCTGCTCGTAGATTTTCTTTGGGTTGTGGTTTTAGGGCCAGATTATCCACGGGACATTCTGGGCACGTGCCCAGGGGCCAATGTACAGTTGGGCCCATCCAAGACGCAAATGGAAAAAAAAGACCAGAATTATATTATCTCTAATATTACATCTTGAAACTATACATTATCAAAACATAGATATAGTTTTGGTTTGGTTTTTTATCATAACGAAAATAATTATTGTATTTTACCTGCCCCTTTCTCCCCTACACTGCTGAGGCTAGTGGTCTCTCCCAAAGTCAGTCAGCTAGCAGATAGGTACTTCCAAAATGAATGAAACAGGCGTGACAGGAAAACCGAAAAAAATGGGGATGCGTAACTTTTATAAAATTGCAATTTTTTTTCTTAAACCTGTTCAGGATGATAACATTGCCATTAACTTTAAAGTTGTTGAGACGTTCAGTGCGATGACATGCAAGGTTAGCAGCTCCCAGTCACGGTGGATTCATGACCTCAAACTTTGACTGGATCTAAATGAAGGATCCAGGCTGCCCTCACCAGTACAGGGCCTGCTGAGAGTATCCAGGAAATATTCATGTTTTACCTGCATTATTATTATTATTATTATTTAAACAAAAAAGTTTATTCCTTTTCTATGTCGACACATCCCAAAAGGGCTTTTCCCGATAAAAGCTTTCTGGGCTCTACTTGACCGTGGAAACTGTCGAGGTCCTGAAAGGAGGAAAAAGAGGAAGAGATCACCAGGAAAACAAACAGACAGAGAGAGAATGAGAGAGGAAGACAACAGCAGGTATGTGTGTGCAAACACTTAGATTAACTTAGATTATATAAAATCTAAAACTTAGATTTTTATTATAAAAAACATGAAAAAGCTCTGGCAGCTTCACAGAGATCTGGGCTTGTATAGAGAAAAAAAAGTGCATGGGTGAATGAGGCATGTTGCATAAAGCACTTTGAGTGCTGTCAGAGTAGAAAAGGGCTGTATAAGAATCAGTCCATTTACCATGTTATAGAACTGCTAATCTTATACCGATAACTTAGCATTCCACCCTCTTGTCTAATTATGGTAACTTATGGCACAAAAAAACAACAACATGGCAGTGCTTGTGATGATATGATAATAATACAATACAAAGAACTCCTGAAATGGTCTTCCATAGACTGTAGGTATGGAGCGATCAGTATCAGGAGAGGGAAGCGTCAGATCAGTGCATCCTTACAGATTCTGCAAATAAAAAAAAAAAGAAAAAATATCCTGAAATTCCAATTTAATATTGACAGTAATATAGAAACATTTGAAACAATGTTTTTTTTGCCATGAAAGTTAATGTTTTACTAGACAGGTCATATTTATCAGGCTTGAAAGGCAGTTTATGGAGCTCCTACAAAAAATTAACCCAACGAGCAGCTGTGATCTCTGAAGTCTGATGTGTCCAGTTGCACCACTGTTGGGACAAATACTATTCTCCCTTGTAGATGCGATGAGGTAGGTAGGCAGGTCTGAACATGCATTCTTAATGAGATCGGTCAGATGAGGAGCACCGTATCATTACACTGCCTGGACCCTGGAACTGGATGCTTATAAGGTCTGCTGATTATAGTGCAGTGGAAAGACTCACAACATTTCTACCCCTACCAGAGGTAAAACAAAGCACAGTATTTTTCATATTCTTTAAGGTTTCTCATCTATGAAATGGATTCTTATATAAAATTATTTTATTGCAAAAGTGATTAAATTGACAAACATTGTGGAACACCTTATAAATTAAAAAACTGCATAATAATGTCGAACTGAAAGGGATATGCTACACTTGTAACAGTGAACAGGGGGTTCCTCTGTGTGGCTGAAAAATAGAATGTAAGTATCTTGATGTATTGAGAAAATACAGCCCTACAAACATAAAAGTACAACAGGCAAAAATTTTAGATGTCAGAATATGTGATGAATGGATTCATCTGCTTTTTGATAGATTTTGTTGGAATTGTCACAGCAACACCAAACATGGTTTGTTGAAAAGATCTGACTGTGCTGAATCCAGTAATAACCTGATATTTGACTGTATCAGGTGTAGTCGGTGTTCTGCATTAAAAGGTCTACGATGTGTTCCAAGTAAAATATAGATGTATGAAAGGGGTTCATCTATCAAATGAGCCACCTCCTGGTATTTAACTTAGACATTAGTTGAGCAAAATTATATTTTACTCAACTAATGTTGAGTAACGGATGCAGACCCCACTAACCTCTAACGAAACACTCACTGAGTAGCCTTGAAAGTCAAGTGCAATTTGTCAGCAACACCCATTAACAGCAGTTCTTCTCCATCCTTGCTGTTGGTAAATTTGGCTAGGTTATTACAGGAAAGGAATAGGCCCCAGGGATCTGTTAATTTTAAAGACTAGAGTAACTGCTAAGAACAACTGAAGAGATGTAATACTTATTCACAAGGTTTCCTTTACTGTTAAACAGAGTTAAAAAGAGAGTGTCCACAATTTAGACATTTGAGTGCAGGGTATTTTATTTAAGCAGTTTAGCAGGGGGAAAGCAAAATCTAAATCAAATAATAAGAGTCATATAATCGGATCACCTAAATTTTATCGTAACCTAACTAATCTACTTTATCCTAATGCTAATTTCTGATACGGTCTTGAGAGAAAGGATAAGGGGCACACCCAGGCTTGAGACACAGTCCTCTCCGGGCTGTACCTGATAAAGTCCAAATGGGGAAGCAGTGGCTCAGTACAAAGTCCTCCAACTCCTTTCAGACTTTAATCCAAAACGGCAAAAACGAGTAGAGAAACAGCCAAAAATTATCATCCCAATTCTTAAGTCTACAGTGGCTGGGTAGTGGTTTATCTTCTGGCACTTCTCGCTGAAATTTTGAGTTTGAACTCCAAAATCACTTCTTCAGATGTTGTGCTCTACTCATTTGCAAGAAACTAGAGGAAGAACCCCAAACAGCCACCTTTTATACTCATTTGCCCATATGCATCACTTGTTCCCAATCTCTCTCTCTCTCCTTCTCTGTCCTTGATTCCATTCTTGAATAGAGGTAAGCCGGATGATCTCACACCTTTCAACAATGTTCTTAAAATTAAAATCAGAAGCCTTTTGTTGTCAATATTATGTAAAACATTTTGCAGAGCAGCTACACCTTTAGATGCAAAGAGAAATGAAGAACAAGCATACATTTACATAGTAGTCATTTACATAGGAAACATAAAAAGTACTATATATTAAAATTGCTAAATATATAAAGTATATACAAGGTATAGTGTGTGTTTTATATACGCTAAATTTATGTTCCTTATCAAAACTGACCAACCTGTTACAGCTGCTTATAAATCTACCATCATCCTCATATTTTGATCTGTGTACTGATTTTTAACTTACTTCCTGTTATTATAAGATTTGTATATTTAATAGTGCATCTACAGTGGTGTGAAAAAGTATTTTCCCCTTTCCAGATTTCTTAGTTTTTTGCACATTTGTCATACTTACATGTTTTAGATCATCAAACAAATTTTCATATTAGACAAAATGCAGTTTTTAAATGATGATTTCATTTATTAAGGGAAAAAAGTTATCCAAACCTACCTGCCCTGTGTGAAAAAGTAATTGCCATAGCAACAGTCAAACATGGTGGTGGTAGTGTGATGGTCTGGGGCTGCTTTGCTTCAGGACCTGGACGACTTGCCATAACTGATGAAATTCTGCACTCTACCAGAAAATCCTGAAGGAGAATGTCCAGCCATCAGTTCATGCCCTAAAGCTCGAGAGCACTTGGTTTATGCAGCAGGACAATGATCCAAAACACACCAGCAAGTCCACCTCTGAATGGCTCAAAATAAACTAAAATGAAGGTTTTGGAGTGGCCTAGTCAAAGTCTGGACTTAAATCCAATTGAGATGCTTTGGCATGACCTTAAACAGGCCGTTCATGCTCGAAAACCCTCCAGTGTGGCTGAAATAAAACAATTCTGCAAAGAAGAGTGTGCAAAAATTCCTCCACAGCGATGTGAAAGACTCATTTCCATTATTGCAAGTGCTTAATTGCAGTTCTTGCTGCCAAGGGTGGCACAACCAGTTATTAGGTTTAGGGGGCAATTACTTTTTCACACAGGGCAGGTAGGTTTGGATTTTTTCTCTTAATAAATGAAATCATCATTCAAAAACTGCATTTTTGTATTTACTCAGGTTATCTTTGTCTAATATGAAAATTTGTGTGATGATCTGAAAAGTGTGACAAATATGCAAAAAACTAAGAAATTAGGAAGGGGGCAAATACTTTTTCATACCACTGTAAAAAAATTATTCTTTTTTTTAGTACATGAAAAGTGAAATATTTAACCTTTTTCTGTTTTAACCCATAAGAACCCAGACCCGTTTCTACTTTCAGGAAAATTATGAACTATTAAAATTATAAACTTTGAAGGAAACTGTCCTCAGTGTATTAAGGGGGTGGTGACAACTGTGTCACTGTGGGTTCTTATGGGTTAATTTTGACGATTATAGCTTACAGCTCATGAAAATCAGAATTCCAGTATCTCAAATTATTAAAATATTTCCTCAGATCGATCATAAAAGGATCTACAATACACAAATGTCCAGTCAGTACTAAGTTTGGGTTCCTTTACTATGAATTCTTGCATCAGTGTACTCACCATGGCGTAGAGGTGGTCAGCTGGCTCTGCTGAGGTGTTAGAGACCCAGATTGCTTTGATAGTGACCTTCAGCTTGTCTGTATTTTTGAGTTAGGTGCTTCTCCTCTTCCTCCTGACAATACTCCACAGATTCTCTGTAGGGTTCAGTTCAGGTCACCTGCTAATCAAGTACAGTAATAACATGGTCTGCAAACTATTTGGTGGTAATTTTGGCACTGTGGGCAGATTGACTTCATTATCAATACCCTAAAAAGCAATTAGCCATCTATAGCTGATTATCCAAATGTTGTATATTCATAAACCAACTATAGCAAGAGTAAGACATATTGACAAAATATCAATAATTTTTTGGGACTTTGAAATTACCAGAGGGCTATTTATACAATAAATTTATAAGATTTATATGGTAAAATCTTGATTGTATTACTAATCCTCAGACTTGTGATTTAAATTTCTCTCTTCACACTGGTGTTATCCCACAGCAGTTCATATTTGCCAGTTACACATTTGACAAATCAGCTGAGCCTAAGAATTTGTAACCTCAAGATACTGAATTGAGAACATCCTGTACAACAATAAATTTTGATTTCAAAAGAAAAGTTCAACAGAACTTTTCACTGTTCCCTTATCAGCACATCTTTTTTTGAAAGATACAGATGAGAATTTCATGAAATTTGTATTGACTTGGTGAAAGATTCTGAAACTCTTAACAAAAAGACTCAAGACTTTCAAAATTTCTGTGTTGCGCCCAAGTGACTTAATAATTATTTAAATGGACAATTTAATTTATAGTTAAAGGGCTACTTATTTTTAAGTGTAAGACATACTTAGGAAAAAAATACTTCCTGGTGTATGGTGGACCTGCATTTTTCCCTGATATTAACTTGACTTGGACATAAGTTTTCTACCTAAATCATTTGCTGATGATGCCAGTCTTGTAGCTAATGATTTCAAAACTTTTATAAAATGTGTATTTTTTTCATTGTATTGAAGTAAATATCTGTTATTTTCAAATGGTTTCAGCTGTATTTGCCTGCTTTCAGTATTCAAAAATGACCTTGATCTGAAACAAAGAAACACAAGGATAATGCACATTAGATGGAAGAATAAAAAAATTAAAAAAGTGACTGTATCAGGTATAGCCATGTATACTTTGGAAAGTTTGATTCATCTATCTTCTCTTTCTATATTTTTTAAATAATTTTTTTCTTTATATCAACTATTGTGAATTGTAAGGGTAGCTACACATCCATTTTTTGTGATCAAATTTTTATTGTTTTTAAACAAATATAAACATATAATCAGTAATATCAAAAAGTACAAAAAAGAGAACCACAACAGAAAAAGAGAAAAGAAAAAAAGAAAAAAAATGGTCCAAAAGGAGACAAGAGAAAAAGAAAGAAGGGGGAGATGGACATCTAGAGAGCAAAAGATAAGGGGGGCACTCAGTACAATAAAGACTCCATAACTTGGGCCCAAAGTTTAATAGCGTCTCCTTTAGCTCCATCGGTTCGTGCTGTGGACAGGTTAAGATAAACAACATCCATGAAAGTTAGCAGCCATAGCCACCGAGTGAGCAATTGAAGTTTCCTCCTTGTGGCAATCAACTTTTTAACAGCTGTTAAACCAGCTAAAAACACAATTTCTGAGCCTTGTACAGTTTAAGTTTTTAATTCAATTCAATTCAATTTTATTTATATAGCGCCAAATCACAACAAAAGTCGCCTCAAGGCGCTTTATATTGTAGGGTAAAGACCCTACAATAATACAGAGAAACCCCAACAATCAAACGACCCCCTATGAGCAAGCACTTGGCAACAGTGGGAAGGAAAAACTCCCTTTTAACAGGAAGAAACCTCCGTCGGAACCAGGCTCAGGGAGGGGCAGCCATCCGCCGCGACCGGTTGGGGGTGAAGGGAGAAGGACATGCTGTGGAAGAGAGCCAGAGATTAATAATAGCTCATTAAATGCAGAGAGGTGTAAAAACACGGTGAGAGAAAGAGAAACACTCAGTGCATCATGGGAAACCCCCAGCAGCCTAGGCCTATTGCAGCATAACTAAGGGAGGATTCA
>VUQS01038635.1:18979-35647 GCA_015108495.1 Heterochromis multidens | reverse complement strand
ATATATAATTACTCAAAAGAGCTGTCTGCACTGCAAGCATTAATGACCCAAAGCATATTTTTGTGCTTCTGTATAGTCTGTATTTATACTAAACCCTGTATTGGGTATAGGCCACCCAACAGTCCTCCATACTGTAGGGATTTCCCCTCATTATTATGGGAACAGACAGAGGATGAAAAAGAGTGTGTGAGAGTGAGAGAAAGAGAGAGGTATGGAAAGACAGAGAAGAGAAAAGAGAGAAAGTGTGATGCTTGTATAAATTATTCATTCTCACTCAGACAGACCTATATGGCATGACTCCAATTACTGACCTGTACACACACTCGCTCTCTTTTACGTACACACACACACACACAAAATTTGTTTTCCATTCTTGGAAGGCCATCTGTGACTCGCCCACAGCATCAATCCTGCACCGTCAACATTATAGTACAGTTCTGACAGTGTGGCCTTGTAGAATATACAGAGAGGAAGAACGAGAGAGACATGATGAGGATAAATGGAGAAGAGGGGAAACCAGTGGGGGAAAAGAGGACAAATCAACACTTGCTGTGTTTCTCAACTAAGTCGCATTAAAAAAGCCTCTGCTCTTCAGGGAAGCCATTAAATCTGCCTGTTTACCTGATGTTAGTGCAGCTGAACATCAACTGCAAACAGAGACATGGGGCTTTTAAAAAAACAAACAAAGACTGTATATAAAAGTTAGTCATGGTCTGAAAATTCTAGCCAATGCAGAAGCACCTTAAACCTGCATTCTTTCTAATGGCCAGGCGGGGGTGATTCTGGTTGAACTGAACATTTTCCCGATATTTTTTATGGTCTCGATTGCTAGTTTCAAGTCTTATTTAATAGAGAAAGGTACTAATTTTGTAATTTATGGTCCTACTTAGAATGAAATTGACAATAAAAGGGGTTATGGAAGCTTGTTTAACAAAAGAAAAAAAAAATCTGATGGCGACAATCAAAGTGCTAAACTACAATTTTAAAAATGGTAGGTTGTTTTTTTTTTGTTTTTCTTTTGGTAGGTAACCCCTATATGGAATCACAATAGCTATGTCCATCTTTTATATACAGTATGTATATTTATACATATATACAGTATGTATTTTACTATGAGTAAAACCATGAGAGTCTTAACCTATTACTGTGCATTACATTTTCACTGAGATTAAATGAAAATCCCATTTAACAGAAATGCCTACCATTATAGTCAAGCAGTGTTTGACCCCTGTTCCGGGTCAGATGACATGTGTAGGTTCAGTCTAATTGACCATCAAGTTTAACCAACCAAGGGGGCAATTTCACTCACCAAGTATGCAACAGCTTCTCTCAAATTATCATCTAATGTATAATAATGATGGCTAACAGAGCAAAAGAGAGAGCGCTGCCTCTTTGCATTATTTTCAGCAAAAAATAGACACGAGCAGAACAAGTCAAGGGTAAATTGCTGAGAAGATTTGAGATATCAGACTTGCAGTGCTCTTGATCAGTAGGTAGAAAGGAAAAGTGAGAAAAAGACAGAGAGAGAGATTTGCAGAAGTGTGAATAGTGGAGGAGATGAGGCAAATCAAAGGCGTGCAGTGTTCATCTTCTCTAGACACATGGAGCCTGAGGCCAAATCCCTGCAGAGAAACACAGCCCTCCTCTTCAGATCTGAGCAGGCATGCACACATTCAGGCACAAACAGACACCGCAGCCTGCAACAAGGACAGCAGGCAGAGAAGATAGGTGCAGTGCCACTAAGTCAAGCATATCCACACTGTGAGAGCCTCACAATGATTCCCATATCCAGTAGGTCAAACTGTTTTCATCTTTCGAGAGAAGAAATACACACACACACACACACACACACACACACACACACACGTCCATGCCCATCAAATTCTTCTTTGTGACACATATTCTGGTGAACAACTTTGTGGGTGTCGCAATATGACAAAAAGTTCAGATTTGTTTTGCAGTCACAGACCCTCCTCAGTCCACATGCTATTTATACTGTATACAAACTGTACTTTACACAGCCAGGAAAAGGGAAAAGCATCTGTTATGCCATATGTCTCAGCAGTGAATGAACATCGAGTCAGATCAGATTTTGGCAACAGCAGAAGTTAACTTGTAGAGTCTCTCAGATTCATCCCCTTTATCTTAGTCTATATAGCACCAGCAACACATTTTAGATACATAAAAGCTTTCACTAAATGAATGCACTAAATGAAGTTTCCTATAAAGGCTTTGAGGGATTGTTTTGTCACATGTATGTACAAACTCTGATCGATCCCTGTGTCTGGAGCTTCTCAGCAGATGTGTCCCTTGATTCAGAATCAGCAGCTTTAGGAGGGTTTAGAGTCTGACTGATCTCTGAAACTCTTGGAGCTGCTTTTCAGCTTCAATCCTTCCTACCGACTCCAGTAAAGAAGTGCGAAACAACAACCTTCAACAGCGTATTTGGATTCAAACTCAATAATAAACTTTATCACCCCTGTAAAACTGTCGTAAAACTGAATTTTCTGCTTCTGAATAAAAATCAAATCAAAAGACACTTATAATCCAGTGAGAATACATTATAATAACTTTAGTGATCTACAGTAAATTTTCCAAAACTGTGCAAAACAGTAAATAAATAAATAATAAATAAATGCTGGCAGCAAAGGAAAGCCTGTTTTAAGTTTCCATTCCGATAATGCAACTTCATGTGCAAACTATGGATTTTTAAAGTAAACATGTTAGTAATGAGCTTTGAACAGCCTCACAGAGCAGCTAGCATGGCTTTAGACAAGGGGTGTCAAACCTAGGGCCCAGGGGCAAGAATCAGCCCGGCAAAGACTCCAATACCACTGGATGGTTCTGGAAAATGTGAAGAAGGGCAGAAATTTTGGACTTTAAATTGTATTTTCATAAGTTTTACAGTTGTCTTACTTCCCCCATGGCAATTTATACTACACCATAGTAAACAGGTATTGGATAAACAAATAAATGACAGAAAAGTTCCTGTTTTTTCACCATCTACTACAGAAATTTCAGTTCATTTTCAGGACATTTTCTGTGAATGAACAAAAACTTTCTGTTTTAATATTACAAGACAGTCTGACCAATGAGCTACTAGAACTTTTTCTGTAATTTTAAACATTTATTTCTTACAATTTAAGCCCAAAGAGTCGCAAAATTAATATGGAAAAAAGCAAACTGGCTAACACAGAGTAAATTATATCCATACATTTTCTACTGTTTATCTCAGGTCAGTTGGTGTTGGCAGCAGAATAAGCAGCAGCACTCCCGAAGCAAAGCTTTCCAGTCCCTCCTCATGGAATCCAAAGACCTCCATTTAAGATATGCAGCATGTAGAGTGAGTTCTGGGTCTACCTTGGGGTCTCTTAACAGCTGGCCACACCTGGAAAGCCTCCAAAAGGTACTCAAGGGGCATCCTGAGCTGCTGCCCGAACCACCTCAGCTGGCTCCTTTCCACACAAAAGAGCAACTCTGGTTACTGTAATCTCTGCCAAAAATCTCATAAGCCCCATCTCTAAGGCTGAGCACAGACACTCTAAAGTGGAAACAAACTTCAGCAGCAAAGTATATGTAATCTCATTCTTTCGGTCATCCATAAGCACGACTTGGAACATAGAACAAGTGGTAAATCTTCAGTTTTGACTTGAGTCTCCATTCTCTCTTCACGAAAACACCCCCATTAATGCTGACTTTGCAGGACTTCAGAACCTTGTTCACCCGTGAAAAACAAATACAATTGTTTAACAGCTGTTTCAATGAATAATGAATTTAACTCTGTTCTAAACTTTATAACTTCTGCCACAATGGCTTGCAGATTAGACACCACAATCCTCAAGTCAGCATAGAATGAGCAATGGTGAGACATTTACTGACCTTATAATGAGCTGTGAGATGTGAGAAGTATCTACAGTTAGGCAGGAGTTAGCGCTGACGCCTCACAGCCAAAGGGTTTCTAGTTTAAACCAGCCAGCGGTCTGGTACCGTTCTGTGTGGAGACTGCATGTTTCCCCTTTATCTGTGTGGATTCTCTCCAGGTACTCCAGCTTCCTCCCACAGTCCCAAAATATGCATGTTAGGCTAATTGGTGATTCTAAATTGACTGTAGGTGTGAATGTGAGTGCAAATGGTTGTCAGTCTCTCTGTGTTAGCCCTGTAATAGGCTGCTGACCTGTCCAGGGTGTACCCTGCCTTTCACCAAATGACAGCTGGGACATGCTCCAGCCCCACCGAGACTCTGAATTGGATAAGTGGTTAAGAAAATGGATGAATGGATCTATAGTTGGAGCCCTTGGAGAGGAGAATGAGAAATAAGATGACAATGAATGAACAAACAATCACAAGTGGTTTCATATTTTCAATTAATAGCACCATCATTAGTACAAATTGAAGATCTGTCCAGATGAAAAAAACTAATCAGACGACCAAGCCAAAGATCACCTGTGGTGTCTGTGCTGGGGCCAAAATATGGCTTGTGGTGTGAGCAATACAGTAACAAGTCCAAAGAGACCAGTTAGTACAGTAAAGGGCTATATTTCTAGATTTAAGACAAGTGAGCAAAGTCAAACAGTTCAGCTTTTCTCCAGAGAAAGACAACAGTGCTCAAGAAAGCAGCAAAGCGTGGCTGCATTTTGACAAGACTTCACAAAAACAAATGGCCCAGAAAGGGTCAGGACAAAGTTGTATTTGAATCGTCCAGACAACTCAGAATACACAAAACATAAAAAAAAGGAGAGAGGAGCAGAGTGGTCCAAACATCAAATCAGAAACTCAGCAGTAATGATGCTCCGCATACTGTAACCGACTCTGTGTTTCCATTTCCTCCAATGAAAATATAAAGAGATGTGTAAAGAAGGGCCCTCTCTGGAACACCTTGTCCTCTTTCTTCTTCTTCCTTCCCCTCTCTCAGTCTGTTCTCCCAATTAATTATTCATCCCTCCCCACCACCAAACCATAGGAGGCATGTACCGCATAAATATATATATATATATATACAGTATATGCTCTCTGATAGACACACAGACACACAGATAAAGGAAGCACATACTTTGAAAAGAAGAATCTTCCAAGCATCCATCTCTGTGGTGAATTGAATATGTGAAAACAAAGACTAACTTCTATTTTCTTTTATTAAAACAGAAGACTGCAGCTTTTCAAATATTCACATAGACAAGAAATGACAGGAGGAAGGAGATCTTGAAAGATTTAGTAAAAGGATAAAGAATTTTTCAAGTTTTTTTTCCCAATCTGTATCAGATAATACAAACAAAATGTCAAAGTCAAGCATAACCTACCACCCAAACATATCTTACCTTACATGTTTCTGTAGCTGTAAATCTGTCTTTTTGAAAGTAAACACCCTTAAAATACATTTCACATTTTTTTACTGACTGGAGCACAATAAGAAGGTGTTGTTATTGCTTAGCAAATAGTATTCGGCTACTCATGAGAATCCACTAATCTCAAAGTGTGTCCGGCTGTCCACCTCAATGCCAATTAAAACAGCTTACACCAAGGTCTGTAGATTAAGTGTAAAAAGGAATGTGGTTCATCCTACGCCAAACCGTTGTGCCTGAAATCTGTTAAATCCTTGGATCCTGACAGACAGGGGAAAAACAAAAAAACAAAAAAAAAAACATCTAAAATTGAATTCTTCTTACCACGCAGTTGACGTCCATGCCGGCCTCAAGCAGCGTCTGGATGGTGCTGTGGTGTCCGTTTCGGGCAGCCAGGTGAAGTGGAGTGTGTAGCCGAGTGTGGCTGGTCATGAGGTTGGGGTGAGCGCTCACCAACATGCGCACCACCTGCACACAAAAACACAGCCACATGTCAGTGACAAAACAGCAAACTTATAAGGGAACTAGGCCACTTGTGACCTTCTTACACCTGCTAAAAAAAATTACAACAAACTGAAAATGAAAGGAAGGCCTTGTTTCATTTCATAGTCATGTTAGTAGTACAGCCTTCCAGCACCTTTGATTAATAAATAAATTGTTCTGATGTCAAGCAGTTGCATTTTCTGTGACCCACACTCAGTGCACAACCCTTTACCTGCATGCAGATGTCAATAACCCCATGGTTGTGTGTGTGCATAAATCACAGAAAACACAGGTCTTTTGCAGGACCTGCAGGCTGTACAGCATACAAGGCTGAGAACTGAAAGAGACAGAACTTTTGCAACTGTGGCCTCCAGACTCTGAAACTCTCACACTCAGCTTGAGAACTGTGGACTTGATGGTCTCTTTTGAAAAGCAGCTAAATTTATTATTTTAAACTTGCTTCTGGATAACCTTTTGCTTTTATGTTTTAGCATTTTTGTTGTGAAGTACTATGTGACATTAATTTCGAAAGGTGCTGTATAAATAAAATTTTACTGTGCTTTTTATGTGCAACTCGTCTCTCAGTATTGATGCAATAGCTGCATTTACTTGTTGAAAGTACATTAGTAGCATTACTGAGTGAAAACTTCATTCTCAGAAATGAAGAATGATAGGAGAAAGAGAGGACAGAGAAGGAAAATGGTGGATTATTTTCAAGATTAAGAAATGCTGAGATTGGATAAATTGGAAAACAATTTAAAGGTTGAATATGTAATTCTACTATATGGAGCATTATCCTTCTGGAAGCAACCATCAGAAGATGGGTACACTATGGTAATAAAGGCAT
Source organism: Heterochromis multidens (assembly GCA_015108495.1). Taxonomy (NCBI): domain Eukaryota; kingdom Metazoa; phylum Chordata; class Actinopteri; order Cichliformes; family Cichlidae; genus Heterochromis; species Heterochromis multidens. The sequence continues at coordinate 28,978 of VUQS01038635.1, read as the reverse complement.
GGGCATGGTCTGCAATGGTCTGCAACGATACTCGGGTAGGCTGTGGTGTTTAATCTATCGATTTCTTGTTCTTAGCTGACATGAGTGGCATCTGGTGTGGTCTTAAGCTGCTTTAGCCCATTTGCGTCAAGGTTTGATGCACTGTGAATTCAGAGATGCCCTTCTGCATCTCTGTCGTTCTCTTTAAACCCTAGAGATGATTGTGTGGGAAAATCCCAGTAGATCAGAAGTTTGTGAAATACTCAAACCAGCCAGTCTGGCACCAACAATCATGACACATTCAATGCTGCACCTTGGTTTCACATCATCCACATGTCCATGGACAACTGCAGAGGATGCTGACTAAGTGATGCTGTCTGTAACTTTAGCCTATGACTTTAAACATAATAATACAGTTGTTACACTTGTACTTTATACTGCTTTACAAGTTTCTTGCTTAAAAACAAGTCACAAAGTTAGAATATTCAATTAGTTAATAAAACCTGCTACCAGCAGCTGTCATTTCAGATGACAAAATGAACAGTCCAGAAATGAGAAGCCTGCTTTTATAATATTAATAGGATCACAGATTTTTTTGTAACATTTCTTTTGTAAACAACCATTTTGTAAGCTTGAATTAGCTTGACTAAGTGGGATGCTAAGTGAACACTGAAGATGGATAATCAGCAGGTGTTTTTATCTTTTTTTTTTTTTTTTTTAAACCAATCATGAAAGAAAATATCTTCCATGTCTACTTAATTACTTGTTTGTCCTTGCATTAAAAATCCTGTCAATCACGTCAATATTCTGTGGTAAAAGGCTGCTGTGCTCTTATCTGATGGATGATGGTGCCTTTAATAACTCAGCTCACCGGCAGGCAGTTCTCTTGAAAGCTTCCTCACTTTAATGTGCATTTTTGTGCGCGTGCACGTGCATGTAGTAAACTTTTGCCCTGTGTTAGTTACATCTCCATGCAGCAGGAGCTTCCACCATAGGGATTTCCCTTCATTATTATGCAGAGAAGGAGAAGAGAGAGAACTACCGTGCTGCCTTTATAAATTATTCATTCACTCAGACAAACCTGTGTGGCTTGACTGCAATTACTCACTACCTTAGCAGAAAGAATGTGTGATTGCATTTGAACATCAGCAGGCATTTGTAACACACCTCTGTGTGGGAGTGTGGTCGCGTGTGCACGCCTTTTGTCACATTTTCGACAAAAGAATAGTCACACTTCTTATATTGTGTATCTGCCTTTCTGCGGAGTAAAGAAAATAATTGAGGATTTGTTTTTTTAATCATATATGAACTGTTTCAAATTAATTAGCAGTGGCAGTTTGGAATGTGCGCTGCCAACTCTTCACCTGCTGCTTCCTCTCACCTGCCAGCAAGGAGCGTTAGTTAAAATACAGTATAGCCTCCACATCCCAGTCTCCTAACCAGTATATCAACAACATGACCTACTATAGCCTGTGAAACCAGTGTGTATCTTAGGGGGAGAGGATGCATGAATTGTGATGTTCTTATGTTCGTGAAAAATCTTCAATACAGCAAATACCTGCATTTAACTGCACTCTCTTTTAATTACGATCACTTCTGCTGCCTTTTTAGCAACGTAATCTGTAAATAAAATGCAGTCAATTTATTCTTCGCTCCAAATTGCGGAGGATTTGTGCCTCCTGTCAGCCACATGAAAAGCACTGCTAATTATTTTTTACCCATTTTGTCACTTTGAATTTTTTTTTCAATGAGTTTCAATTCAATTTTAATTGCAAATTAAACTGATTAGGGACACCCTTTCCTCATGTGGACTGTAGCAGATGTTTATATCACATTCTTATTCATGGAGTGCCACCTAAGTACTCTATATCAAGCTGCTTTTATGGAAATTAGAGCTTCTCCAATGTAGAAAAGGTCAAAACCTAACCAGGTTGAGATATTCTTTTATATATTTTTTGACTTCAAGACATTACATGCTCCTTATCCAGGAGAAGATACATCAGTTAGGTAAACACTGAAGTGTTAGAAGTCAAGGACTGGTGATGACGTTTTAACCGTTTATATCTATATCTATATTTTATAGACACCAGGATGTGCTCCTGATTTTCTAGCATATTGTTACTTCATGTATATAGTGTTCTAGGGGAGTGGTTCAACCTTTTTTATCTAACTGCTCCAACAGCCTTATATGTTGGTCTCAAAAACCCCTTCCTCTTTAAAACCTTTGATGTTCAAATTACACCCAGCAGCCACTTTATTAGTTACATCTTGCTAGTACTGGGTTGGACCTCCTTTTGCCTTCAGAACTGCAGTAATTCTGCATCGCACAAATTCAACAAGGTGCTGGAAACATTCTGAGATTTTTGTCCATATTGACATGATAGCGTCACACAGTTGCTGCAGATTTGTCACCTGCATATCCATGATGTGGATCTCCCATTTCACCACATCACATTTTCTGTTGTCCAATTTTGGTGAGCCTGTATGAAATGTAGCCTCAGTTTTGTGTTCTTGGCTGACATGAGTGGCACCCAGTATGGTCTTCTGCCGCTTCAGCCCGTCCGCTTCAAGGTTTGACATGTTGTGCATTCAGAGATGCTATTCTGCATACCTTGGTTGTTTTTTTTTAAGTTACTGTTGCCTTCCTTTCAGCTCGAAGCAGTCTGGCCATTCTCCTCACCTCTGAAATTAACAAGGCATTTTCACCCAGAGAACTGCTGCTCACTGGATATTTTCTCCTTTTCGGACCATTTCTATAAACCCTAGAGATGGTTGTGTAGGAAAATCCCAGTAGATCAGCGATTTCTGAAATACTCAGGCCAGTCCGTCTGGCACCAACAACCATGTCACATTTAAAGTAATTTAAATCACTTCTCTTCCCCATTCTGATGCTCAGTTTGAACTTCAGCAGGTTGTCTTCAGCATGTCTATGTGTCTAAATGCATTGAGTTTGCTTATTGGCCAATTAGATATTTATGTTAATGAGCAGTTGAACAGATGTACCTAACAAAGTGTCCAGTGAGTGTATACGGTAGGTAAATACACCTCCTGACTGCTACAGACCAAAAATTATTAACAGCAATCAAAATAATCAGTGTGGAAACTAAAAGATTCAAAGCAGGGCTTCCCTTCTCATCTTTTTAGCGCCAGATAATGACTTTTTCATTGATTAGATTCTCACTGACCTGCAAACGGCCATACAGTGCTGCTAGGTCCAGAGGAGTCTCCTGTCGGCTGTTTCTCATAGTGGGGTCTGTCAGCTCCTGCAGCAGCACTGAAACCACCTCAGAGTGTCCATACTGGGCTGCACAGTGGAGTGCAGTTTCCTTCTCATGGTTCTATGGAAGAACAGGAAAAAGAATTGATATTGCGAAGGGTGAAGTGGAGGGAAAAATAGAGCAGGGGTAGTGGATGTAGGAATTATTGGAACAATAAAGAGTGGGAGACATGAAGTGAAGTGAGCCAAAGAAACTGAAGAAATATGGAGAGATGCAGGGAAGTAATATGAAAGGTATAGGGTAGGAGAAGTTAGAGGATTACTCAGGAAGAAAGTAAAGGATGAGGGGGGAAAGGTGATGAAATTTTGAGACAGATAAGATTAGGAAAATGAAATATAAGTTGACGGTATTTAGCATATAATATAAGAAAGTGGTGATTTATAAGTAGGACAAATGTGAGTGAAAGGATTGAGATATAAGTGAAGAGAGAAAGGAAAAGGAGGAAGCAGTTAGCTTTATTTATTGATGCAGTGATACGGTGAAATTCAAGATGGAAAGCTACATTTTACTGCAGAGACTTCTGCTACACATATGAAACACACATCTCAAGCAGTATATCATTCTGCATGTACACATTCCAAAAGGCTGCCAGCATTGTGAGACCTGCCAAGAGAAATCTATGGCGTCCTGTCTGTGTAATAGAAGCGACAGCAACCCATTCTGGCTTTTTGGTCCAGCACGCTCAAACGATTAAATACTTTGTCATTTGTTATATAACAGGCTACTTAGCATATTCAGGAACTGTTATGTTTTTTGGGGTTTATATCACCTCACTGCCAATTAATCAATCTCAACTATCAATTCCTATTGAAAAAATGCCTAATGCATCACATTTTTCACCTCAAAATATTTACTTCTGTAAAATAGTTTCTCAAAATGTACCCTCAAAACTGTCAGCTAATTACACTTTGCCCTGTCATGCATTTTGGCCAAATCAGATGTAATAAAATAATCTGATCTGCTAATGTACTTGCAAACATGTAAGTAAGTCTTAAAAAGCATCTGGATTTGATCTGGATATGACACACTTTAAATAACAAAATGGGGCCACAGTTAATGTCCATCGTCTGGATACATTCATTAGCACATTTGTTTGTCAGGCTATCCACACAGTTTGGCTGACAATTTTTTCTTAGATACCACTGTGCCAAGATTTTTTTTGGTTGTTTATTTTGGATTCCTCAACATTCCTGTTAAAAGTCAGGAATATGTTAAAAGGGAATGTTTTGAATCCTAGTCTTCGTTTCTGGAGATGAACCGATTGACCAGCCAGGGACCAAAATTGGCCGATTTCCAGTGTTCTCAACCTGGACCAGTGACTGGCCAGGGCCAGCCACAAGCCAGCAGCTTCAGTATGAGTAAAAGATCAAAGGAGTTATGGGGAAAAGTGAAGTAGTAAGTGTCAATGTCCTGTTATCTGGTAAATTTAGAATCACACTGGAAAATGATGTAAGTACCTGACATTTGTTTTGTTATATAAATCTGATTTTTTTTTGCCAAGATAAAATATGTCAGGTAAAGGTGGGTGTACAGCAACTCATTTTCAGTAAATTATTTGTACCTCCTTCCAGTAGCAGAGTCTTTTGTTTACAGTTGTTTGAGTGAAAGAAGATCCTGTAACTTACTGCAGCTTGGGGGAAATTGTCCAGTTTAATAATCTCTTTATTATGAAGACAATACTTTGCATTGAAGAAGAGTTTATTTTTGTTTGCATATGCTGAGAAAGAATCAGGAAAAACAGTATCGGCAAGTCACAAAAAAAAAACCAAAAAACAAGAAAGAGTCAACCAAGAAAATTGCAATAAGTGCATATCTATTAACTTGCTTTTATCTGGTCCAGTAAGCAAATGTATCTGTGTTCTTATACTTCTGCATATATTGACACCTTTGAATGAATGAACTAAAACTATGATAAAATATATATCTCATGTTATTATTATACTGTAAACATCTGCATCATCAATATGTCACACAACATTAGAAAGTTAACAGACAGTTGCCTGTTTACACATTATTGTTATTGGTGTGTTGCTGGCTACCTGATGAAGTCCAGCAGTAGCTTTATTCTTAGCTCAGGTTTGGGTACAAAGCATTTGGGTTGTTTTTTTTTTGTTTGTTTGGTTTTTTTTTTTATAAGAGTGGTTGAGACTAAACCAAAACAGCAAGTGCCATAAAACCAAACAAAAAAAAGAGCTGAAACATATGTAGAGATCACTACAGGTAAGCCCTCACATGCAAGCAGGCATATAATCACTATTCAAAATTTCAAGAGCTTCCATAGAGGAACCATGAAAGAAATCATCTTGATTTATGATCCATTTGAAAAGGTGAAAAAAGAAATCAGGCCAGCAGTAAGTCATCCATACTCATAAAGATGTAGGTTAATTTACAATACACAGTGTCCTTTTCAACACTTTAGCCATGGGAACATGTGAGGTTCTCATGTTATGAAAGAATGTGGCCATTTCCTTGCTGTCTAGGGGCCCCTGTCAGACCAAGAACCTTGTTGGTGGTCCCTTAGGGGTTCCTGGGTAAAAATAGACCTGTAATGAAATTCGACAGAGGGGCACACTGTTTATATTCATATACCTAACAATGACTAATCTGGCTCCCACATATTGCAGATATGTGTAGTGTACATGCAAAAGGGTGCAGGCAGATCTGCATTTAGGTTCCTGTTTATATTATCAAACAGGGTGATAGAATTGTTTTTTTTTTATGTCGCTGTGTTGTTGTCAATTATCCAAAAAAAATTAACATTAAGTGTCAAAACTTCAACATAGAAGTCAAAAGGAGATAAAGCTATTTAAGAAGTTATATGACTCTTGATTCAAGTACAGCAATTCTATTATATTGTCCAGTGTTTTTTAGATCCTACATGTGACTCTACTCCTTGCCTCTTAAGTATAATGTCGTATTCAGTCCTATCTGGGCAATGCTGCTCCATGAACGTACAGTATAAACCTGTTTTGGCTTTAAATGCATGTGACAGGGAAACATTCAAGCTATGGACTGTGCATGTGTGTACGACTGCCTGGTTTCATATTCTGAATGGACACCTACATGTAGAACTTGTTCCTATAGCTGCCCGCTAACAGACGTTTACTTTAGTAAGCACAATTAGGAACAATGACATTTTATTTCGTATAAATCAAACAAGCATAAAAACAGAAGCTGAAAAATTTCCACAAAAAAAAGTGAGTCCACCATACTTCTTTAATAACTGCAAAAACATTTAGCTAAAAGCCCTAAGAAATAATGACACTTCCATTTTAACTGAAAATTACATCAATGAGACAGAAATGTTGGTTAGAGAAAGGCAAAGAAAACGTGAAAGAATGCAGTAAAATGAAAACGCAATTAAGTGTAATTATCAAGATGTTCTTTAAATACTACCTTTTTATCACCAGTTGAAAACAACACACTCCAAACTTAATAATAATCATTATTGTGTGAGTTATTTTTATAATTGATATTTCCCTGTCTTTATTAAATGTTTTCATTTCTTGCATCCAATTCCCCTCTAATATTTCCATGATGAAAGTCCAAAACACAACAGCCACACTCCACTGCTCAGATCTCATCTCATGCCTTTTTCTAACTCACTTTCTCCCCAGAGGCAGAGACACCCCCCCACCCCTGCACTCTCACACCTTTCCTCACTTTCATTCATGCCTTTGAGAAGTGTATAAGAGAGAGATGAAGAGATACTGTATCTGCAAATAACAGAGGGTAAGAAACTCCTGTGAAGACACATGATGTAGCAGCAAAAAAACACCACTATGTGCGTTAAAGCTTTCACTGCTCCTCAGCCAATCAGATCTATCCATTTTCCCCCGTGGACCTCACACCCCTCCATTCATGGCAGAGTGGAACCTTCCAGAGCAGGTCTGACTGCAGATCCACTGTACTGTAAGAACAATAATCACACACTCAGGCGCTCTGTAATTCACATTCATTACAATTTACTGGTATAATTGGTGCCTGAGTTATATTTAATAAACTCCATTTGCTGGGTTACTGTGTGAATATTCATCCTGGAGCGACTCAGTTTCCCTGATGGGTAATCTGAGTTTCAGCTTATCTAATCAACTGCATATCCTGACTTCATAAACTCCTACCAAGTCCCAAATAACCAAAAATGCAGCACAATCATTTGCGCCTGACAGTATTTAGTTGTGGGAAAGGTTGTTGAGTGAATTACAAAGCAATGTCTGGAGACCAGGCCATTCATCCATTAAAGATCAAATACAACATGACTTTTTAAAGGGTAAAGTTGAGAGAGTGGTGGCACTCTCCTCCACAGAATCATTTGTTTTTGAAACATCTCAGGGTGCAATATTTGAAAATCGACTTCTGCAAATGGTCAATGAAGAAGGAAACACCATCTGTTAGAGCTTTAAAGGTTCACACGATGGATTGTAAACTTTATACTCACTGGCCACTTTGTTAGGTACACCTGTTCAGCTGCTCGTTAACATAAAAATCTGAAAGGCCAATCACATGGCAGCAACTCAATGCATTTAGGCATGTAGACATGGTCAACTTGCTGAAGTTCAAAGTGAGAACCAGAATGGGGAAGAAAGGTGATTTAATATGACTTTGAACATGGCATGGTTGTTGGTGCCAGACGGGCTGGTCTGAGTATTTCAGAAACTGCTGATCTCCTGGGATTTTCTTGCACAACCATCTCTAGAGTTTACAGAGAATGGTCTGAAAAAGAGAAAATATCCAGTCAGTGGCAGCTCTCTGGACAAAAATGCCTTGTTGATGTCAGAGGTCAGAATAGAATTGCCAGACTGCTTCCAGCTAACAGGAAGACAGCACTCAAATAACCACTCATTACAACCAAGGTGTGCAGAAGAGCATCTCTGAATGCACAACAAGTCCAGCCTTGAAGCAGATGGGCTAGAGAAGACCACACCAAGTGCCACTCCTGTTAGCCAAGAACAAGAAACTGAGGCTACAGTACGCACAGGTTCACCAAAATTGGACAGCAGAAGATTGGAAAAATGTTGCCTGGTCTGATGAGTGTCGATTTCTGCTGTGACATTCAGATGGTAGAGTCAGAATTTAATGTGAACAACATGAAAGCATGGATCCATCCTGCCTTGTATCACCAGTTAGGCTGGTAGTGGTGGTGTAATGTTGGGAGGGATATTTTCTTCGCACACTTTGGGCCCCTTAGTACCAATTTAAACTCCACAGCTTATTTGAATATTGCTGCTGACCCATCTACCGAAAAAGCAAAAAAGCACCATGTTGAATATATGCCACGAATGCCAAGAATTAAGGTAGTTCTGAAGGCAAATGGGGTCCAACCCAGTACTATCCAGGTGTACCTAGTAAAGTGTCTTGTGAGTGTACTTTTGTTTATTTACAAGAAAACTCCACAGGGTAATGAATTATGGTTTCAATAACAGTGATAAAGAGTACATCTTCATATTCAACACAAAACAAGTATCAAAAAGTAATGAAGCAGCACAGTCACATATTGATGAATCTACATGGATGTGATAACCACTGGGATGAAGACTGCAGCTATTGTTGCTGCTGCCTCTGACCCATTCTGTCTCCGCAGCCTTAAATGGACAATAAAGCATTGTCAATCCAATCCGCTGCGCCTCATGCACGCTGCTTAAGATAGGAAAAATGCAATTTCCTGACAGAAAGAAGAGTGACAAAGACATGAGCAGAGAGACAGAGTGACAAGACAAGAGAGAGAGAGCTGGAGAGGTGGCGAGAGAGCAGGAGAAGGAGAAAAAAAGATCCTCCCTCTGTGTTCTCAGAGTGGCTATATATTCCCATTACGTTGCTCTGACAGCTTTCCGATATCATCTAGCACTCGAGTGTATTGTTGCTGATTGGGCTCTGAGCCATCTACTAATGCCACATCAACAGGCATGGCAGCACATTATTGACATGCCCATACAAATGGATGTCACAGCCTCTCTTTCAGCAGCATATGCAGCTAATATTAATGGTCACAAAGTAATAAAGTATTGGCTTGATATACTCACTCTACCATGACCGCTGTAAGGTTTTATTACTGTTTAAAGAAGAATTTCTTCTGTTATATATTGATTATATGTGCATCGTCTCCTGCCTTTTTGAAGTGAAGGACACAAAGAATCAACTTTTGCTCATGGCATGATAGTGAATTAACCTACACACATGCATACACACACTTTCCCATGGTGCACTCTATCAGTGCTCTCGCAGTTCATCTGCCTGGGACCAAACAGCTACATCCATGCAAATAAGCAAGCCTTATCAGACAGGCCAGGGCTGAAATGAAACCAGAGCAGTGGAAGAGCAGAGGTATTTGTTTGAACATGCACTGCGTTAATACTGATGGACTGATATGCAGGATGAGCTCCGTCTATGTTACAGCATCGCATAATCCAAGCAGCTCAGTGCACTGCCTGGGGAGAGCAGGGTAAATGAAGAATAAAAAAGGCGAGGCATGCAAGGTGAATATGTTTCATACTCACTCTTGTTTTCTATTATTAGTACTTCTGCCGTGCCTATTTGGGGAGATTGTAACTCAATTCTTTTGAAGTATAAATTTACAGATGTCACCAAATGCAGGCAATCATGTTACGGTTGTGAAAAAAGGAGAGCTATTGGAATATATTCACGGCCTGTTCAAATCAATAACTTTTCATTCAGACAAAATGAGTGTGCAATTGAAATCATTTGTCACAGGAAACCAAAGGGGGGGGGGGGGGTTTTTTGGTAG
>VUQS01038634.1:0-10415 GCA_015108495.1 Heterochromis multidens | reverse complement strand
GTTTAATGTAATAACTAATCAGAATATTCATCATGTCGTATGGATGTAGGACATGCATTTTGCAGAGTTAGTATTTAAAGTGATCATATTTTAGCTGAAGGAAACTATGAATTGAGGGGTAGTACGGTGGTGCAGCGCGGTGGTTAGCACGGTTGCCTCACAGCAAGAAGGTCCTGGGTTTGACTCCCCCATCTGGCCTTTCTGTGTGGAGTTTGCATGTTCTCCCCGTGTTTGCGTGGGTTATTTCCGGGTACTCTGGTTTCCTCCCACAGTCCAAAGACATGTAGTTAGAGGGGTTAGATTAATTGGTGATTCTAAATTGCCCATGAGTGTGACTGGCAACCTGTCCAGGGTGTGCCCCATGGCAGCTGGGATAGGCTCCAGCCCCTCCTATGACCCTGAATTGGATAAGCGGAAGAGGATGGATGGATGGAATCTATGACTTATGTGTCACTGACCTCAAAAGATAACTTTAATCAAATAAGTCTGCAGACATTCACAGGACTTACAATCTGGCTTTGCATGCAATATATTGTTGATTTATTTTATTTATTTATTTTTACTTCTTTTAGTTCTGAATAACTTTATTTGTTTGTTGTCATTAAAGAATAACATTCAATGACAGAAAACTAAGAAAAGATATAGCATGTGAGTTTTGTGCTCTTAGGTTCTGTGTTGCCATAAATTCAAAAACAAAGACTAGTTTCTTAATTAGTTATAACTTGTTACTGTATTTTGCAGATTTAGTTATTCCTTTCCCTGTTCACTTTTTATCACAAATAATTTCACCTGGATTCTCATTTCCATAAATTTACATGTCAGGAAAAACCACCTCATAAGTATCTATGTGACCATGGGTTAAATGGGGCAAGCTTGCGTATAAATCAGATCAATGCAGTGGGCTATAATTTAGCCATGGATGCCTCTGTGGTAATACCCAGAGCAGTGTAGATCTCTATTGACATTTTATATTCAAAGCCGTGGCTTTCTCAGAGGAGCCTCTGTGTCTGTCATGCAGCCCCAAAGGTAACATTATTCTGATGTTATCACGTCATAGGACAGTGCATAAAAATAGGATTTGTTTGAAAGTGTGGTTCATGGAACTTGAAATGAAATGTGACCCCTGAGCTACCAGAGGAATGAAGAAGTCATTAGCATACTGTGCGAGAGGAAAGGAGTTTGCAGTTAGCAGACACATTTTTATACACCAGCATGGTGAAAGAATATTTTCTTATATGCCACACTTTATAAGATAAATGTATGTGTTCTATATATAAAATGCAATTTGTATGTCAATTTATAGCTTTTGGGTTTGACAGATACAGAAAATGCACTTGTGAGGCTCTGCACTGTGCTTCAAGTAATGATTCAGTATCAAAATGAGAATAAACCTCAGCAACAAACAGATTTGAAAAGATGAAAACAGGAATAGCTATAACCCCATTTTTTTCACAGTGTAGTCAAACCTGAAGGTATGCAGCTTACTGACCACAGTGTGCTGACAAGTCGGTTACATCACTTCCTCAGTCTAGACTCAAGTATGTCCGTCTTATATGTTGGCCATAAATGTTATTGTCATTGTTCTGAATGATGCACAAAAAGGTTTTAATGTGTTGGAAGAAAAGAGAAGATGTGGGAAGATGAGAAGGAAATGAGTGAACAGGTTTTGGGATGTGAGCTCCTGGAGTCCAGGGCAGTAATGGGAATTACAGGAGGACATGAAGAGAGGAACTTGCTTGGTAGAACAGGGCCTTTACCGTTAGCCCATCCCTTTTATGAGGACCACGGGGCTGAGAGGACTTGGCTGGTTTAGCAATTGGACATAGCAGCAAGGAAAGAGGGAATGTAATAGCAACCATCAATCAAAGTGCAAATTGCATGTTTATTAAGAAGAAAGAAAAAAGACAACAATAAAATGAACAGACAGGCAAACAGACATTCCTAGAACAGTCAAAATAGATCAAAACGTGGATTTAACTGAAATCACATATGGAACAGAAGTTTATGGCCTGAGACCCATACCAATGTGACAATGACTCCACTTACCAATCAGTCCAACATTACCTTTCTCATTTCTGTGCTTGCAAATGACTGTTTTTTGCATAAATATGGTTACATTTAGACTCACGTTACACTTTCTTACAAAAATGTCTCTTTTATGTTTTCTTTATGTTTAGAGTTGTGACTTCCTTTCCACAGTCCAAAGAGTGTTAGCTTATAACAGCTGGGAACAAGAAGATGAATGGATGGATGTTTCTGCAGTGTTCATGCATATGAGTTCATGTGTATTTCAATTAAGTGTTCATTGCTTAAATGCCCTTATCATTGAGGGATTGAGGTTTATTCAGTGACACGTGGCCCAGAGCTCTGGTAATTGAACCTGGTGGCAAGCTATCCAAAAAAAATGCAGCAGTTTTATAGTTTAATAACTATAACTTAGCCACTGTGGTGGAAATGTGCCACAAATAAGCATATTCCTGGTAAAACACACACATAGTCTTACTTTGACTAAGCTGCTTGGACTTACGTGTCACTGACCTCAAACGATAGCTTTAATCAAATAAGTCAGCAGACATTCACAGGACGTACAATCTGGTTTTGCATGCAATATATTGTGGATTTTTTTTTTTATACTTATTTTAGTTCTGAATAACTTTCTTTGTTGAAAGAATAAAATTTAATGACAGAAAACTAAGAAAAGATATAGCATCTGAGTTTCGCGCTCTTAGGTTCAAGTTCAGGTTATCTGAAATCATAGAGTATTAATGGTACTCATTCATCCTCACAGCCACGCTTTTTAAAACATTACAGGCAGTAGATGAGCACAATGCAGCACAGCACCAAATGTCAGCTGGATTTCTGTGTAGGTTCCTGAAGACATTCACATCTGAGATCTTGATGGCCTAGATGACGGAGAACCTACACAGCCAAATCTAAGAATAGAAACAACACTAATAATTTGCTCAAGTAATTTTCAACTACTAGATAGTTTTTGATATTTAATGCTACAGAGTAAGACATCAGTAAAATTATTGAGGTTTCATACCATAACAGAAGAGTTTTAATTTCTAAATTTGCACACAAATTCTTTCTGCTGGTTTTATATCAGCCCATTTGACCTAGACTACACTGTTAGTCATTTTGAAGTCTTGATGTTGACACTTATTTAATCTCAAATGAAAAGGAAACAACAGAACAAATGAGTCAAACGTACAAGTGGTTACTCTGCTTGAGATGCAATCTGTAATGCAAGTTTCCTTTCTCAAGATGAAGAGATTAGATACAGAGCTGCATTTTCCAATCTGCTAATGCAGAATTGAAGAGGCTTTATTCATTGCAAACTGTTAAATCGTTAGGATTATTATGCTTAATAAGATATCGAGATAATTATGTGAATTATGAATATAAGCATTAAATGTCTTTTAAACTTGATGCCTAATGAAGGTCTACGTTAGGCTGTGGTATTGCACTGAAAAGAAGCAGCTTGCTACAAGGTGAGAAAGTCTTGTAAAGGTTTCTGATGAGAGCAACTGTTTTTAAGCCTGCATAAATTATTTTTAATGAAATTCATGTACTCATTTTAATGCGTTCTGAGCAGTGTTTTTGCAGATGGAAAACTAATGCTACACATATAGACAGCTCGTGAGTAAGGCCTGGAGAGAATCCGCAAGAAGAGAGAAAATGAAAAGTTCTATCTGGTGCACACATAGTTTATATAAAGCAATTTTCTGTCCAAGTCAGATATACTCAACTGAACTGTGACATTTCTCTTTAAATTAACAGTATATAGAATTAAAGTGATATTTTCAAAAGTGAATGCACTTTTAGCTGATTGGCACACTTGTTGCAAGTCATTTCCTTCTTTTCTTAATGTAACTGTTGTAGTGCTGTGATTAGTCATACACAGATCCATGCAAGCCATAGTTTATACTCCTCCCCCCAAGACCCATATGTGCTCTCTCCATATCACATTTTGCACAGTTAAAAAGAAAGACCTGAAAATTACTGTTGATTTCAATGGTATGGGCTGATATTATGACAGGCATAAGCATGTCAGTGTGGAATAAATATTTATGTATCAAGTGCACATATGATCATACTGCAGTGAAACACAAGAAAATGTGTTTTTCCTATCATACTACAATCTCAGTGGCAAGCAAAAGACTTTTATGTGCACAGCCTTTGAAATGAAATCATGTGTTTGTGTGTGTGCTGGACACATCAGATATATAAAAAAATATATATAAGAAAGTTCACTTTCCCACCACAGGCTATCATTTCTCTGATGCAAACTTTGGCTTGCATCTGTCTTCTGACAGTCAGTCTTACCGCACTGACTGAAGCTTCAGGAGATATTAGGTCCTATGATTCAAACCTATGATCTTCTGCTGATTTACCTCGCTTCTGCTTGTTTAACAGCTCGTAAAGAATGAGCTATAATTCTCAGACATCAGCTCTAAAGCACATTTGGTGTTTCTTTGCTCTACTGCTATAAGGCCATGCTTTCTTAGGCTGTTTTTTCGAGTCTCAGTTACACACAAGTTAGACCTTTAAAGCCTGAACCATGAAATAATTGCCAGAAAATTCAAATTTTTTGGAGTGTTTATTGAACCTTCTGACAAATTTAACAAAAAAAGAAATTAAATATTAATTTGCATAAATAATTTTTTTGGGTTGGGGGAATCACACTAATGAAAACTCATATATCAAATATGATACACTTGGTGTTAAAGGGTTAAATCACACCTAGTTATTGTAGATGTAGGCAGACTGAACCTAAATAATGAAAGCTTGACTAGGCAGAATATATGTAATTGTTGACTAAATATCTTAAACACACACGCAGGAGTCTACTGCTAAAAATTAACCTCTATTAAAGTAACACAGCCCACAAAAAAGAGTGAGCAAAGAGACAAAGCATTTAACTGAGCCTTGAACGCATAAATTATGTCAGCTCTATCGTGTTTTTCTGTTCTTTTTGGACCATTTCAATCCAAAAAACATATGCTGTCTATCCGCTTCGGACATGGAATTCATATTTAGATGTATCAGATTTAAACCAGTATAACGAGAAGATGGGAATTCCAACAAAACAGTTGAGCCACATTTTTTGCAAGAAAAGTGATACTGGGAGCTAAAAGCTTCCAAGTCTTAAGTTGTGCGATTTATCAGGCATTTCAAGAGAACCTGTCAAAAATGAGGAGGTGTAAACCAACTTGTAATTGCTAAACAGCATGTTCTCATAATGAGTGTGTTGGCCTCTTTTTTTTTAATCACATGTTCCTATACAAAGCATGTTGAGTTGAATTGGAGAAGGCCTAATTCCTCTTATCCCTGGATCCATAAGCCTTTCCATTCTCACACACATTTATTTATAACAGAACCATATTAACCAAATAAAGTTCTTTGTAATTTGATTCTTAGTTTCAGACATAAGTTAACAAAACCAGTCATATATCAAGTTAGTTAATGTTAGATTTCAAAAATTGCATTAAAACATAACTGCTTTTAAATTTAGACACACCCCACAAAAAAGTGTACTTTGGTTAATGATACTTCACTTTGATATTTGGCCTTCACAGCACAGAATGATATAAAGTTCAATAATTTATTTAAAAGTTCTATAAATGTAAATCAACTACAGGTAAGTTAGAAAAACTGAATTAGTTGAAAAGTAGAATAGTTCCATCAACATGTCTGTGTAGGTTCTCAGTCATCCAGGTCATGGTAGTCTAAGGGTTTGAAAGAAGGCAACTGGACTTCTTTAAGTTGTTTGAAGACGTTTCACCTTCATCCAAAAGGCTTCTTCAGTTCTAAAACCAAATGGTGGAGAGTCCCAGGTATTTAAACCCTAGTGGGGGCTGTCTCTCGGGAGGTGGTCATTAACGCACTATTGATCATGTGAGTCCATTGATCATTGAGTCATTAACCCACTATTGATCATGTGATTGATCAGTTCCATCAACACTTTTGTGCTTGGATTTGGGGTTTTTGAGAGATTAAAAAAGAAAACAATACCTATTGCTCTTCTTAGAGTTTTATGTGTGCTGTTAACATGCATACAAATATCACAGAGTGAGAACTGCTCCATTGTCTCTCACACACATATGCATGCATGCAAGCACAGAATACATTTGCAGAGCACAATACTGTATCTCCCCATCAGTTTGTCTGTCTGAGCTCACAGATCTGGTGTTCTGACCACAGAGAGCACCTCTGAAAGAGGCGCGTATCGGTCAAAAAGCACAGAAACAATAACACACCAATAAAAGGCTGTTGTCTAGGCTTTCACAGTGGTGCAAAAAGGTATAAAAGTAGGCAACATGAGACTAATACATCAGCCCTTTTCAAGGAGGGCATAGTAAGGGTCAGATGTAATTAATAGGAATGGAAAGCTGATATTTAGACTTTCCTGTTACCCCCGTTATGGCTGAGTGAAATGATTGAAGTGCCAGATGTTGGAAGTTAGGACTGGTTTGGTCTGACAATGTCACATTGGGTCATGATCTGCTGTGTTTAGACTGCTGAGTTCAGGATTCACCTTTATTTTTGTGAAGGCTCATTTGCAGATTTTCCCTCTCTTTTCCTTTTATTGATTCTTTTTATAGACATTTTAAAGGTACAGTAGAACGGGGAGAGTCAGTCTTACTATAATAAAGGCAGATTCATCGACCAACAGGGTGACAGATAACCTCTTAGATTTTTAGCTTTGTCCTGTGAGCATTTTTATCCCTTCCCTAGACCTGTTTTCCATTCTGCTTCTGATTTAGTGTGTTTTGTGTGTGTGTCCTCATAATGACATTTTTCATGAAGGTTTGGTTTAAGGTTAGGGTACGGTTAGATTTAAGATATAATTTATATAAATTTAAGACAGTTATGGTTTTAAGTCCAAGAAACGTAAGTTAGTGTAATGTTATTTGAAAGGTGCCACACACTGTAATTGAGTTATGTTTCATTTCTTCTTTGAAAATATGAGGCCAAAATCCTTGAATTGTTCCTCTGCTCCCAGCATCGTTCACTCACTTTGTTTTGCAATGTGGGGATTTCATAAAGCTATATATTATTAAAGAAAGACTATTATCACCTGTGTAAAGCAGGAATACCTGCATTGTGGAGCCAGGTTTCTCTTTGCCCAGTTCCCCAGATTTAATTTTTACACAGGAAGCTTTGAGTAGATTGCTCCCACCAGATGAGAAAGGAGACTGGTATTCTGAGTATTTGGCATTCAGTGGCAAGAATAAAATGTTGATATTTGGAGGTATGTGAATTAATAGTGCACAGAGAGGAGATGGATGAAGAGGATGAGAGTGAGAACAATAGAGTGTGTATCTTTCGAGTGGTCTGCCTCGAGGTGGAAGAAGAAGCAGACAGTCTGTGTTTGTCATTAAATGAAAATTTTCAATGAAGAAAACAGATGAGCACTTCTTATCTGACGATTCCTGACAGCTGTGATCAGACACAAAGGGTGCATGAGCGTGTTTTTGTGTGCCTTTGTACCTTTGTGCCTTTGTGTGGTTTTGATAATGAAATGGTGACACAATTTATTTTCTCCCCTGGACCACACATACTACTACCAATGTGCTCTATGATTTCTGCTACTTATGACTAAAAAGGGCTGGTAATGCTATAAAAAGCCTCTTTGTACATTGCTTAGTTTTCAACATTGTAATCTCCAGATGGAAAACTATAACACAGAGGTCATTTAATTGATCTGTGATTAATTTTTCTGGATTCAAAACTTTGTTTGTTGTTGTTTTGTTGTGCTGTTATACAGCAAACCTGGTATGACACTGTTTCTTCATGATTTAGTGTAACATCATCAGCTCAGTCACCATCTTAATAGCTGCAATATATCAATGTCACACCTGCTGTTTACTGACCTAGCTGTGACTCTATTTGGCTAAGTACATCAAACCCATTTGGAATAACAGTTGAAAAAGAAATGAGAAAAGACAAAGGTATAAACATTAGAAAGTATGAGGAAACATTAGGAGATATTGAAGAAGAGTGGAAAATTTCACCTTTATGGGTAGTGTAGAGGCTGTCAGGAAAAGAGGGAAGAGGGAAAAACGAGTATCCATAGTTTCATAGTATCCATTTGGCTACTCTAACGCCTACCATGACAAAGAAAAGATTAAGATAATGAAATACTGTTTGAAGCATATACATTCAGATGCCTATTATTATAGCGCATTTCTCTTTGTACTTCTCAGGTTTAATTTCTTTTAACAATTCCTTGTTTGCCAGGATGACTCATATCCCAAATGTCTGCCTCTTAACAGTGTAATATTCTTTCTTAAGGTCTCAGACTTTTCATATTACAGGCCACTCGTAATCTGGTACAACAGATTGCAAAATAATGCATGAGGACAAATGCAAAAGCAATCATGTAGGAATTTAAAATGCTCTGGTCTGAAGTGATGATAATATATTACTGAGATAACATTAAATACATTCACCATCCCCTTTATTAGGAACCCCTTTTGGCTTTCAGAACTGCTTTAAATCTTCATGGCACAGATTCAATAATATGATGGAAACATTCATCAAAGATGTTGCATCACACAGCTGATGCAGATTTGTCAGCTGCACATCCATAATGTGAATCTCCCGTTCCACCACATCCCAAAGGTACTCTGTTGGATTGAGATCTAGTGACTGTGGAGGCCATCTGAGTACAGTAAACTCATCGTCATGTTCAAGAAACCAGTTTGAGATTATTTGCTTTGATTATTTGCTTTGTGACGTAGCACATTATCCTGCTCAAAAAAGCCATCAGAAAAAGGGTACACTGTGGTCATAAAGGGATGGACATGTTCAGAAACAATACTCGGGTAGGCTGTGGTGTTTTCCGATCTTCTGTTGTCCATTTTTGGTGAACCCGTGCAAATTGTAGCCTCAGTTTACTGATCTTAGCAAACAGGAGCGACACCTGGTGTGCTCTTCTGCTGCTATAGCCCATCCACTTCAAGGTTCAAAATGTTGTGCATCCAGAGATGCTCTTCTGCATACCTTGGTTGTAACGACTGGTCATATGAGTTACTATTGCCTTCCTTTCAACTCGAAGCAGCCTGGCCATTCTCCTCTAACCTGTGACATCAACAAGACATTTTCACCAACAAAACTGCTGCCCACTGGATATTTTCTCTTTTTTGGATCATTCTTTGTGAATCCTAGAAATGGTTGTGTGGGAAAATCCCAGTAGATCAGCAGTTTCTAAAATAATGAGACCAGTCCATATGGCACTATCAACCATACCACATTCAAAGTCACTTAAATCACTACTCTGATGATTAGTTTGAACTTCAGAAGGTAATTTTGACAATATCTACATGCCAAAATGCATTGGGTTTCTGCCATGTGATTGATTAGATATTTAAGTTAAGAAGCTGTTGAACAGGTGCACCTAATGAAGTATATTTACTACTGTACTGTGATGCTGTTTATGGAGACTGAAAAGTTCTGCATCTTGTAAAAAATCTAAAAAGGTCAAAGTAATGAATAAAAAAAATAATCAAGCTTGTACTATTTCTGCAGGACCGTTTAGCGCCATGAACGGTTTAACCTGTGGAAAAGATGAGTAAGCTGTCGGGACTTGGTTTTTAGAGCAAAAGAGAAGGGTTCAATTTACATCTTTAAAAAATGCATAACTGCACTCTCAAAAAACTGTGTGTAATAAGTGCAGATTCAGCAAACACATGTAAGAACTAACTTGGAGGAAATGGAAAATTAATAATATCTACAGTTGTTTAAGTAATTTTGGTCTTTTGCTCATTTTTTCTTCTTTTCCATGAAGTATGCTGTCAGAACTGCTTGTTGGATAGTTGATATACAGCAAGAGCACATCTTAGAGAGAACTTCTATCCTGGTATAACCCAACCCCAACAGTCAGAGAAGCTACAGCAATCTATCTAAAGCTATCTAATATTTGATCTGAGACTCTAACAGCAACAGAAACTAGTTCATAAAAACCTAATATTTAGATCACACATAGGATTAACTTTTATCATAAACCACTTCCATGCCTCAGTTAAGATGTAAAAAAAATGATTGTACTTTGTTTGATTCTCGGCCAGTATATTTTCAGTACTATGTGATCAGAAGGCTGTCCCTCCTGCACTTTCCTGCTTAGTGTGTAAGATGTTTAGTTACTCCTCGGCCTCCTTTAGTAATAATGATACCTGTAATAAATGTAGCCTGTTTGCAGCTCTGGAGGCCAGGCTCAGTGAATTGGAGACCCGGCTCTAGCCACCGTTAGCTCTCCCCCAGCAGATTGTCCCGAGCAGCAGGGAAAACAGGCCAGCTGGGTGACGGTGAGGAGGAAGCGTAGTCCTAAACAGAAGCCCCTGGTACACCACCAACCCATTCACGTCTCTAATCGTTTTTCCCCACTCGGCGACACACCCATCGAGGAA
>VUQS01038630.1:3457-14093 GCA_015108495.1 Heterochromis multidens | reverse complement strand
ATACCTGGACCCTACAGAGGTTCCACAGGTAGTCCAACTCCTCCAGGATGGCACATCAATACGTGCCATCCTGGAGGAGTTGGACTACCTGTGTAACCTCTGTAGGGTCCAGGTATCACCTTATGCTACCAGTAGTGACACTGACCCTAGCCAAATGCAAGACTAGTGATGAAAAAAAAAAACAGTCAGACAAGATGAGGAGGGATAAATGTCAGTGGCCTCCACCTGTAAAACCATTCCTGTTTTGGGAGTTGTCTCATTGTTGCCCCTCTAGTGCACCTGTTGTTAATTTCATTAACACCAAAGCAGCTGAAACTGATTAACAACCCCCTCTGATACTTAACTGACCAGAATTCTTATTATCTTGATGCTATACTCTGATTAAAAATTGTTCCTTTAATTTTTTTGAGCAGTATATATATATACACTACGATCATTATAGTAAGAAGATTAGAGATACCCTTCTCTTTGATGTCACACATTGTAGAGAACTCATTATTTTAAACTTTGGCCATATTTAATTTGAGCAATAACCACAGTAACAATGTATGAATGGCAGCAAACAAAGACAACTACTGCACTCAACAGATGACAGATATCCATCTTCTGGGTGCTGATTAAAGCTATGCCAAAGAGGAAGACAAATGCACGACATATTGATCACTTTTATGCCAGGTCACACTGTTCCAGTTAAATTCATTGGTTGACTCAAAATCTTTAATCTGAATGAGGAAATGTGTGCATGTAACCGAAGACCATTTTGATTGGTTTTCATTTGCATCACCAGCACAGTTCTCTTCCTTGTTTTAGCAAATTAGTTTACCAGGTTTACACAACATTATCCTTCATGAAGAATGTTCTATGCATAGCGTATGGTACTGAGGAAACACAGCATCCATCTTTTTTGTGGATGCTGCCGTGGAGGACATTCTCTTCATTCTCTTTCCTCTTTCAGACAGTACACATGTTTTTACACAACCTTGGACTTCACCTAAATGCTGACTTCACTGTTGCACAAGCTCTCAGTTTCCACTTGTACTTATCCTTAGGCTTAATAGAAGAATCTCAGAATATCTGGCAGTCCTTTAGGATCCTCTGTGAACAGAAAATGTGAAAAGCGAATACAAATCCTGTTATCCTCTGTGACTCATTATTTAGTATCTTCACCATATTAAAAATGTATGTTAATGCCAAGAAAATTACAACTTAAGAATTAAAAAAAATTTGTAAGCTGAAAAAAAAAAGATTGAATTTAGATTTAATCACACAAAAGCACACACTCAAAGCATCTGCCCATAGAATAAGGGCTAGTAATTACCATGACTGAAATGGTTTTCATAATCGTGTGGGCTAATTAGAAACATGAAAGTAGGCCAGCTACACAGCATTAATGTAAATCATTATTGCCTGTGTTAATAATCCTATTTTCCTATTAACAAAAGGTATTCATAAGCTGACTTGAGATTAAATAAAAGTAAAGTAATATATAAAATATAAATCCTGTTTCTGGCAGAGACCACTTACTTTCTCACAAACCTGGTCCTTTGCATTTCATCTTTGGTTGATCAGAGATTAATGTGGACATGGATTATAGTGAAGATCTTTTTAAGTTTTTTTTTTTTTTTTTTTTTTTTAAGTTTTAGTCTGGTGGAATTGATTAAAAAAAAACAGGACTAGCATTCCTCTTCCAGGTTCAAAATAAATTCCTATTTTATCCATAATACTAGAGTGTATTTTGTCTTTGTATATGTATATGTAGATATTGCATGCAGTGATTAGTGCATCCACCTTCCATGTTCCATGTCTCCTAATTCATATATGAAGAAAGTTTAAAGAAATCACTTACACTGAATTTTCAATTGATTTTTCAACTCTTTGGTTTGTTACAAAGTTCAGGTATGTGTGTAAATTGTATGCTTCCTTTATGTAAACTGCAGCATATAGTTAGAATTTGTCACCTAGGCTCTGAGCTCATCAGTTAGATAAGCTTAATATAAAAAACCGCTGTGATGTAAGGATGATGGACGGACTGAAAGAGCAGGCAGAATTGCAGCAGCAGCACTGACATTTTAAAGGGGGAGATGGGGAAGTTCACATCCCAAATAGACCAACAAATTGGGAGGGTGTTCGGTATATGATGTGAGGCTCCTGCCATCAGATTTCTGTAATAAATCATTAGAACAAAAGACATTCTCACAAGCAAATATCATTATAGCCACTGTGACTTGCACAATATTATTCTCTCCATAAAAATTCAACAAGAGCAAGTGTAAAACTAAACACACAAACCAGCCCAGGGTACATAGTTATGAGATAATATACAGCAGACTAATGGGAGAAGAGTGGAATTGTTTCAGAACTTGGCAGTATTTAAAATCCTTAAGTGTACATTAAAATAAAATGATTTGTACTGTTCAAATGACCAGTGCATGTAAACTATATTACACACATCACACTTGTGACTTATGACAGAAAATGAATGCCATAGCGACACATCACATTTGTTATGTTTGATAACATGAACACAAAGTCTTTGCTTTTTGGGGATAATGTGGTCTTGTTGGCTTTCTTGAAGTATCTGGGATGAGAATTGGCTCCTCCTAGTTCTAGACTATGGTTCTCAGCCAGAAAAGGTGGTTTACCCACTCCTGGTTGTAGATGAATTGCTACTTCAAGCTGCTTATCTTGTGGTCACAAGTTGGGGGAGAGTGGAGCAGGAAATTGGCAGATGAATTTGCCCATCGTCTGCAATAATCCAATGCTGTAGTTGTCTTTTGTGATAAAGAGCTTATTGTGAAGTTAAAGCTATCGCTTTTCTGGTTGATCTACATTCTTATCCTAAGCTATGGCCGCAAACTGTGTGTGCTAACAGAAAATATAAGGCTGCAGATCCAATTAGCAGAAAGGAGATTCTTTCAAAGTCCGGGCTCAGCCTTAGGAGGAGCCATTTCTCCTCCACATTGAAAGGGGCCAGTATTTGAGGTGGTTCTGCTATCTGACTAGGATGCGGGCTAGATGCCTCCGTTGCAGGGTGTTTGGGGCATGTCCAACTGGGACATGCCGGAGAGATTATGTCTCTCAGCTGGCTTGGCAATGCTTTGGCATCGTCAGCTTACCATTGCTGGAAACTTGAAGTCCTTCCCCTGCGACCCAGAACTAGATAAGTGGTAGAGGATGGATGGATGAATGGATGGATGGATGGATGGATGGACAGTCTACTAAAGTATTATAGAGTACATTTGTTTTTGTTTGTGAATTGAATTATAAAATATTAGCTCACAGGAAAGAAGGACTTGTCAATACTGATCACATCTCTCGCCTTCACTCTCCATCTTCTAGCTCCATCCATCTTATTTCAGTCAGTTTTACCTGCTCACTGGCAGCATGAGTCACTGAGAATTTTAGGTTTGCACAAAAAAAGCTGTATTAATGTGGGATGGAAACATGCTTTTTCTCTGGTATACAAATAACATCTAAGTATGATGTAGGAAATTAAATGTTAGTGCATGTGAGTGATCCTTTGAGCCATTAAGGGGTTTTTAACCAAGCCAGCAAAGAGGCAAGTGACCACTGACCTGTAATTGGAAGGAGATGGATGGATATAGATGCAAGAAGAGAGAAAAAGGGCAAAGAGGGGAAGATCTGGAGGGAGAAGGGGAAGACAAGATGAAGTGAGGGCAGTAAACAACAAATTAATCTTTTTTCCTTTCTCCTTCTCTGTGGATCCATCCGTCTCCTCTGTCACTAGTCTTTATCTCCTATCCCTCTCCTCGATCATTCCTATCTCCTTTGAACAACCCCCTTTTCCTCCTCTTCCTCTCCTGTTTTGGATTTCTTCACCACTCTTTGCTCTATTTCCATCTCCAGGCATGGCTGACAGAGATTCATGAGTACGCCCAGCAGGATGTGGTCGTCATGCTGCTGGGTAACAAGGTGAGACCTTGTTGCCAACACTGGGAGATAGATGGACAGATGGACTCATAGAGGGTGGGAAGGAGGGATCATAGGAGGAGATATAGTGGGACCTGGAGCTGGAATGTACTAGATGGATGGATGTGCATGAAAACAGGGAAAAAGTGCTTTATTAAATTTTTCACAGACACGATTTTCAGATGACACATTATTTCAGTGGTTACGTCATCATATTGGAACAAAGCAAAAATATACACATTATTAAAGCTTAACTAATCAATAGTTCACATTCATATTAGCAACTGATGAAGTCGCTTTAAGTGTGACATTAAGTAGTTGCTCATATTGACAAATCCAAACATTTACAACTCAACTCTGCAGTCCCTGTTGACCTTTGTTGAGGTTTTTAGCATTGTTCAATTTTAGCCTTTAAATTTATGTTTTTACTATCTGGAGTACAGAGTGAAACATTTAGCTTATATCTAGCTACAGCATGCACCCTTAACCAATGTTATACCCACACTTAGCAACTAGCAAAGGTGACATAATTTAACATAACTAGCCCAAAACAGCCATATAAGCTGTATTGCTCAGGAGTTTGTAGAAACAAAGGCTTCAAGAAGAGTTAACCGATATATTCATATTCTTTATGCTAAAGTCACGAGTTAAAACAGTGATTGGAGACCAAAAAGATTCCACCCATGTGTAATGAACTTGTGATCTCATTGGCTTTTAAATGGTTGCTTTTAAGAATCCACTCACAGTCAGTTGTGGTCTTCAGACTGACTTTGGTCTGTCAAGATGATGACAAAATGGCAATAAGACAGAGTCAGTCTGCTATCAGTTTGTGATTGAATGGGGTCAAGTTGGCAATTACCTGCAATCTGTTTGAAACATTAACTGTGATAAATCGGCGAGAATTGCAAATCTTTTGCCATCTGTTGCAAATCTGTTGCCGTCTACATGCACAAAAATTCCCATTAAACAGAAATTCCCATTAACTACTTATATTCAGAGTCTAGCCAGAACCTCATAGATTTGAAACAGTAATTCAGGAATTCCTCCACAAACAATGATGTAGTTGCTCCAGGAAGGCAATTTAACTGCAAAATGCCATAGGTGCTCAGCAACCTTGCTTTTATATAGGAATATAACCAGAACACAACCTGTTGAGTTGAGTCCTCTATTGCAAAGAGATGCATCGCAGATGAGTTGTGCTCATCAGTGCAGACTGACTCAGATTGATTGCAACATATAAATTAGATGGCAGTTATTTACAAACCTTGGCCAGTCTGTCTGAGTGTGACTGCAATCAGTCTGAGTCAGAGAGAGGTTGCATTCCACTCCCGCCTTGCATTTGAAGGTGGTCACTCTGAGATTGAGGGTCTTGTATGCTCAACCTCTGGGCAACCAGTTGGTCACTGCAACTACTTGCAGTCTCCAACAGCAAATAAATTCAGAGTAATCATCGGGCAACCACCGGAGGTTGTAGTACTGTTTTAACTCTAGGGTGACTAAGCCTTAAATTAGCCACAATGCTAAACTAATGCTAAGTATTTATTTTCTGTATAATGTGTAGGTAGGTAATTGTTCAATAACATGCTAGCTGTAGACTTGTGTAGGTTTTTTTTTTGTAGTCATCCAAATTGAATTATATTTTTATCATCTCTGTTTTCAGTAATAGAAAATAAAAATCTGTACAAATATATAATAGAAGATGAATATTTAATGTTAGTAAGTTAAATAAGCCTAAAGTTGCTAAAGATAAAAATACATAATAGACATAAAAACATTATGCTTGGAGACATGTCCAAATAGCAACTGTCTCGATTTAATTATACTTGTTACAGAGTTGCTACCTTCAAGCACCGTAAAGAAAGCAAGTTCACTGTCTCTTTATTTTTATTTCTTATTAAAAAGCTATTTAGGGAATTGTTCCATTTTTTGTCCAAATTCTCAGGAGAGTATTAAAATATATGACGTAAAGGATTATAATATACTGGCCCTATAGGTCAGACATGGACAACAAAATGACATATTTCCTCATTAGGATCAACTACACTCAGGACGCTGTGTGAGAGGAGTATGAGTGACAGTTTCTGACTCTGTCCCATATGTTCTAGGCTGATGCGACACATGACAGGGCGGTGAAGCGAGAAGAGGGGGAGAAACTGGCAAAGGTGAGTTTTCTATAATGCACACTTGCGCCCATACACATAGCATACATAAAGTTTGACACATGTAACAAGAATATAAAACTTGCTATACTTAATGTGCTCATGCAGTAAAGTTGACTCTGAAACTCATCCTGTATGGCTTGTGTGTCTTGATTAGTGTGTGTAATTATGTATTCATACAGGCACATAATGTTGTTATTGTTTGGAATAAATGACGGGGGCTTGCTAACTTAATTTTCCAGGCCGTTTCGCTCAGATAAGCTCTGAGAGGCGTGTTAGAGAAGGCTAAATATGAAGTGGTAGGGAGTAGTGTGGCAGATGCACTGCAGCTGTCAAGGTAACAAACTCAGCAGGAATATTGAGATGTTCACACATATACGGAATGAGATTGCTTCACCTGGGAGCATCTCTCATCGACTGCATTCTGTGTTCTTGCTCTTTTTTCAAATTACAACAAAATGAGGAGAAAATTAGTTTTGAAAGCC
This sequence comes from Heterochromis multidens, assembly GCA_015108495.1. Classification (NCBI taxonomy): domain Eukaryota; kingdom Metazoa; phylum Chordata; class Actinopteri; order Cichliformes; family Cichlidae; genus Heterochromis; species Heterochromis multidens. Next base: position 7,519 of record VUQS01038630.1, on the reverse strand, counting down.
AGAAATCTCAGCAGCCATCACAAGTATTTTTGAAATATTAGTATTGATCATCAACCCTCTCATCCCTCCCTAAGTACCGTAAACCCCTCTGCACGAATATACTTCAAATCTTAAATTAATCATAAACCTCATTTTTCTGCCAGTTAGGTCATTATGTCCTCACAGTGAAAGACAGAAGAGTGTCATGACCACACACACACGAACACACACACACACACCTGATAAGAGATGTTTCTCTATGCAGGAGTTTGGAGTGCCATTTATGGAGACGAGTGCTAAATCTGGACTGAATGTCGAGCTGGCGTTCACTGCTGCGGCCAGGTGAGTCTCAACACAACAGCACAAAGATCAGATCCCAGAGGGAGATTTGATGTGATCATAAAGCAAACATATGTAACTTTAGAAGTAACTTTTGCTCATTTGACTACTATAAGTGGTTTTTCCCCTTACGTTTTGCCCAAATTTGGGTGATTTAGAAAGCTTTTGCTATGTAACTGATGTTACTGAATTACTTTACAGACTTTTTTCAATCTGCTCTAAAAGCACCATGTTTAGCTCCATTTCCACCCAAAGCACTTAGACCTTTTAGACCCAGGAATTTGTTTGAAATGCAAGTGAGTAAGGCCTTTTGTTGTCTGAGTTTCCACATGAGTCTACAGACTGGCAAAGATTTTTTATTTATGAAAAGGCGACATCTTTTTTAACGCTCCCTTTGTGTGTGTGACTATACAAGAAAATACTCCAGTCCAATAGGTGGCATTTATTCTTAAAACCAAACAACTTTGCCATATAAAGAAAGGAACACGATTTAAGTCATGCTTTGCAAATGTGGTAATTGAGACCATGCTCGAAAAGATATGAGCATTAGCAGCAAAATGGATTCAAAACGCCTGAAATGCTAGACATAAAGTAAATGGATTTTACAAGCTACTGCTAAGATTGACCACAATATAAGTAAAATGGTAAATGGACTGAAATTAAAAGAGCACTTTTCTACTCTTACTGAGCACTCAAGGTGCTTTTACAGCATTTTTTGAAACAGACTGGCTGAAATTAAATGCTGTGACTGCTTGGCCAATCACATACATTTAGTGTTGATTGCCCTGCCTACAAAGTACCTGAACTTTCATAAAGTACTCCCATAGTGCAGTACTTTATGAAAGAGCGGGAACTTTAATATAATGTATCTGGAGCTGTGCTGTTCTGAGTTTCTTTAAAAGTTCCTAGTCCCTCAGAAACTGCATTAGAAACAAAGTTTCTGTAGTTACTTCTTGTTGTTCCTTCCACTCATTCTGCCCAGTCAGGATGTCTTTATGGCTGTTTTCATCGAAGTGATTTAGCGATGCGAAAATAAGAAGACAGTGTTGGTAAAATCACTCAGACCGTTTACTTAACACAAAAAGTACAAAGTATCAAAAATAAATATAGCATTACAAGTAAAAGTTCTGCAAAGTGCAGATATATTATCAGCAAAACATGCTTAACCCTTTACAGCCTACCATAGAACAACTCCGCCAGAGCTTATCTTTAGATTTCCACATGCTGTAGTGCCATTTTTGTAGTATTTCAATTTGCTATACATCAATATAACCTCTATATCCCAAATCATAATATGCGTATAATAAGTCCGTAGTAACTAGCTAATAAGTTCAATCAACCACAAAAAATATGTGAAAAACTTGAAAAACGTTATGTTCTACACATATTTTTGTAGATACAGAAATGTCAAAGCTGTATCCCTCAAACATTGTAACATTAACACAGTTGCACAAAGTCGTTTCAAACCACAGGACATCTATTGTGAGTCGGGTTTTTTTTAGACACAGTCATTTCTATGAACCTTAGCAAACATGAGAAAAATGTATTTTGTGCACAATTTGCAAAAAGACAGCAATTTACATCAAGATAAACTATTCCTACTAGTGCAATCACAGTTCATAGTGTCCCAGGAACTTATATTCAGAAAGGTATAAGGTCAAAACTTACTGTTCAATAGCACCAGCGGCGATTTGATGGGATTTGAGCATAAAAACTAAATTACACGCGGAAATGACGTCACTTCCTGTTTTCTCAGGCAGTGTGCGCTCCCGTCGGTTTTAACAGGTTAAAGTATCAAAATTAACATACTCATACAGCTTAAAGTGGAAGAATTTATCTACTTAAGTTAAGATTAATAGCTGTAATTCAGAGGTTCCCAAATTACAGGTCAGCATCATCTATCCTCACCCACAAAGTGTAACCAGATAAATCAGATGGGTTGTGCGACGACTGCTGGGAGAACAGTGATGTAGATTAATTGCAATAGATGCATCTGATCCATCTGAAACGTAGAGAGATAATCACGGCCTTTGTAAAAGACATCCCTTTGTAAAAGACATCCCTTTATGTCTAAATTAGGCAGAAAAGTGAAAGGTGAACAGTCGTCTTTTCAGGTAATTGGAAAGACAATTTAAAAAAGACTTAATATGGTAGAAGAGTAAATGTTTAGTACGTAGATGTCTGCATCTCACTTAGCAGTTTTTTTCAAAAATGCAAACACTTGTTTTTTGGTTTTTTTTCCCCCCAACATTTACATTTTTTAATGTCCACTCTAGGTACACAGGCTAATAATTTTTTAAAAACACAAAAATATGTTTTTAATATTTATGTATACTCACTGGCCCTGGTAAGTTCAACTACTCATTAACACAAATATCTCATCAGCCAGTCACATGGCAGCAGCTCAATGCATTTAGGCATGTAAACATGGTCAAGACAACCTGCTGAAGTTCAAACAGAGCATCAGAATGGGGAAGAAAGGTGATTTAAGCAATTATGAACATGGCATGGTTGTTGGTGCAAGACAGGCTGCAGCATTTTAGAAACTGCTGAGGATCTACTGGGATTTTCCCACACAACCATCTCTAGGGTTTACAGAGAATGGTCTGAAAAAGAGAAAATATCCAGTGAACAGCAGTTCTCTGGGTGAAAATGCCTTGTTGTCAGAGGAGAATGGCCAGACTGCTTTGAGCTGATAGGAAGGCAACTGTAGCTCAAATAACTACTCGATACAACCAAGGTGTGCAGAAGAGCATCTCTTTTTGTGAATGCGATAACTTGAGAACAAGGCAACGTAGGATTTTCTAATTGATATAGCTGCATCTACTAGGAGGCTGAGGGGTAGCACTGGCGCCTGCCAGTATTTTTAAAAATTGTTCTGACTGTACAGTAATATACCATGTGGGATAATATAAATGCATTCTGTCATGAAGTGTACATCTGGAGGAACATATCCAGAAGCACTACCTGAAATATGATGCTAATTTGGCTTATGAAGAAATTTACAAGCTACGTTTGGAACTAGTTTGAAAATGGAAATATGCTATATTCAAGCATTTAGACACACAGGGACACAAAATACTAATTCAGCTATAAGATCAGATATAACATCAGTGTCTAAAAAGTGTCAAAAGTTTCTCTTAACATTAACTTTAATGGAAATACAATGACAAAAAAAAACCAATGACAATAGTATTGTAATTGTGTTTCTCACAAATGTGTGGTGTCGGACAGTTTGTGTGGGAGCTGTTTCACATTTATAGTCTTGTTATGGTAACAGACTGGCACAGTGGGCTGTTGCCAAGAATAGAGTAGCACAGTCTGGCACACAATCACGCTGCAAACAGAATATGAAATCAAATATTTTCTTGTTGTTGTCCTCTAGCTCATGTTAATACCTTCTTGGTTTTTACATCTCACTGCTTTTCTTGTCTCTCTCCAAACCTCTCCATCATCTGTGACTCACCTCATCTCTTCTGTCCCACATTTTCATTTATTTCACTTCAGTGGTCCTTTATTTGCACAAAACACAAATTCAACAGCAAAAGGCAATGAAACCAGGTAACCAGGCAGTAGATGTTTGGCATGGAAACAAGAGTGCAGGAGTGACATCAAAAAATGGCCCTCTGTTAAAAGTGATCTATACATTTTCATATTATTTTTTTTTTTTTGGGCAAAGGATCATTCAAGTCTGTCTGTTAGTATATATATATATATATATATATATATATATAATAATCATCA
>VUQS01038627.1:0-11029 GCA_015108495.1 Heterochromis multidens | reverse complement strand
GGACCTGCGATAGCACTCCGTCCTACATCGTGGCTGTAACAGTCTGCTGCTGAAGGAGCTGCTCAGGGCCTCCACAGTCTCATGGAGGGGGTGAGAGGTGTTGTCCATAATGGACATTAGCTTGGCTAACATCCTCCTCTCACCCACCTCCTCTATGCAGTCTAGGGGACTGGCCAGGACAGAGCTGGCCCTCTTCACCAGTCTATTTAGCCGTTTCCTGTCCCTCTCCGTGCTGCCACCTCCCCAGCAGACAACCACATAAAAAATTGCAGAAGCCATTACTGTGTCGTAGAAGGTCCTCAGTAATGTTCTGAACAGCCCAAAAGACCTCAGCCTGCCCAGCAGATGGAGCCGAATTTGGCCCTTCTTGTACAGAGCGAGTGTGTTGTGTGACCAGTCCAGTTTATTGTTGAGGTGAATACCTAGGTATTTGTACATGTCCACCACCTCGATGTCCAAACTGTGGATGTTCACCGGTGCGATGGGTGGTGGTTTTCTATAGAAGTCGATCACCATCTCCTTCGTCTTACTGGTGTTGATGTGTAGGTGGCTAAGTTTGCACCAGATGATGAAGTCAGTGATGACCTTACTGTACTCCAGATCGTTCCCCTCAGATACACATCCAACGATGGCTGTGTCATCAGAGAACTTCTGGAGGTGGCAGTTAGTGGTGTTGTATCTGAAGTCCAAAGTGTAGAGGGTAAAGAGGAAGGGAGCGAGTCTGAGTCACTCAACCTGTGACTCAGACAGGATGGACTGTTGAATAGCAATCAGGATCATTTTGTTCAATGAAAAAAAACCCTTTAAACCCCTTTAAACCCCTTTAACACCTTTAAATCCTTGAAGTTTGTGAAGAAATTCTAGTGAATTTCAGTGTAAAGTTAAGCTTCTCACATGCTAAATATTGAACTTAGGTTTCAATGGCATGCATTTGGTGAATGGAAAAGAGGATTTAGTGTCTGATGAAATGACCTTACATGCTGTGTTGAATCATGCTGTGATTCATAATTTATTCTTTATTCTATTAGTTTGCTTTGCATTATACAGCACTATACAATGGTTGGCAGAGTACAAGAGTGCTATGCACTGGCAGTCACAAAGTCATTGTACATTTACAGGAAAGAATCCCACAGAACATTTACAGCCTTGGGTGGAGGCATTTATTCCCTTATAAAACTGCACTGATTCATTTTCAATTAAAGATTAAACCATTTTATCAATACAGGTATAGGTTACCAATACTTGAAGTGAAGCCTCTAATCAGGTTATTTTGTGCTCCTATTCAGTATGTTTTCTTCAATTAAAAAAAAAAATGGAGGCGTGACTAAACATTTTTCATAAGGTAATAAAAGCCCCTTGTGTAATATTACAAGATCCAGCTGTGGTGTAGTCATCACATTGAGGATGTATGACAAAAACAGGAAGATATTCAGTTTTTAATAAAAAGCCAAGACCCATATGGCCCAACCCTGAATGGCTATGTTGTGAAATACAGGGTTTGACTCATCCTGTAATAAAAGTGCCACATCTGCTTTCTTAAAATTGCCCGCTTAACCCCACAACTCTATCTGGGCTTTCTCACCACCACTGTCAAGGATTGCAGGATTAGGACCCAAATACAGACTCTGAGACAGACCGAATAACTAAAAGCGAGCCCTTTATTACAGCTGGTGCAGAATCTACAGCATACAAAAGTCCACAGGCAAAGGAAAACAGAATTTAAAACATACAGGAACACACTGGGAGGAAAACAGATACTCACACTGAAGTAATCAAGGGAAGGGGACACACCTGGAGTAAAAAGACACAGCTGAAACTAATTAAGAAAATGACAAAGGAAGTGAAACTAGACACAAGATATGAAAGTAAAAGTTTAAAGCGCTTTGAGGCGACTGTTGTTGTCATTTGGCACTATATAAATAAAACTGAATTGAATTGAAAAACCTCAAGAACCTACAATAATGAAAAGAAAACCCAACAATCAGACAACCCCCTATGAGCGAGCACTTGGTGACAGTGGGAAGGAAAAACTCCCTTTTAACAGGAAGAAACCACTGGCAGAACCAGGCTCAGGGAGGGGCAGCCATCTGCTGCGACCAGTTGGGGTGAGGGGAGGAAGACAGGACAAAAGATACACTGTGGAAGAGAGCAAGAGATTAATAATAAGTAATGATAAACACATAGTGTCTACACACTACCATTAATTATCCTTTAATTATACAGTATATATGTGTGTGTGTAGGATATATATACACATTAAAGAATATCCTGTTTTATTGTCTGCTTTAATGAGAAACATAATTTAAAAGTAAAGATCAAGTTTTATTCAGTAAGACTTGAAACTAGAGACTAGAGTCCATAATCTTATCATAAGAGTGTTTATTGAGGTCACAGAACAAAGTAGTCGGGGCCCATTTTCCCATAAACTTTTACACAACTGTTTTGAAACCAAAGGAGATGCCTCCTGTTGGCCATTAGAAAGATTACAGGTTCAGGGTACTTCCACATAGGCCTCACTCTTCAGACCTAGAAGTTATGTCCATCTTTCACATAGGCTATGAAAAAAAACCCCAAAAACAAAACAAAAAACTATTTCTATTTCACAGTAAGGCATACTCTGCTTTATCCTCCTCTTTGACTCTAATGAGGACTATAATTTACAAAATATACATCATGTTTTATTAACAGGAATTGAAAGTGGTGATTCAAAAACTATTAGCAATTTTTTCCGCTGGCCTCGTTAGCTGCTTGGCTCTTTAGGGATAGCGATGTTGATCTGCTGCTTTGATCAACACTGAATTTTTCTTTTTTTTTTTTAACAAACATTCATTTCCACAGAGGGTGAAGTGAAAAGAAAAAAGGTGATCTCCTGACTTTTTTTGATTTAGTTAACAAGGATGGAACTTTACTTTGTAACACTTGCTCCACATTGTTGAAGTTGAAAAGTATACAACCTTGGTAATAAGAGGAGGAATTATAACTGTACACTGGATTGTCAAAACAACCCTTTTAGTGAGGGTGTTTGTCAAAGAATGAATGATCAGAGCATATGCTGTTTCGAGTTAAACGTCTCAAAAAATGTATGAATCGTGCACAAATAAATTGCAAAAACTGCTGCATTTTCATCTCCTTCCTTTCTTCCTCAGGTCAAAAGTAGTGGTGATTCTTGCTAAACATAAGTATGTTCATAGTTTTTATGATAATAAACTTAGGCAGGTGTAATCTTTGGTGAACACAGTAGCCACATCTGCTTGTTTTAATGTTTGACTGCACACCTTCATTTTTCCTTGTCGCATATTTGCCTCCAAGTGTTCATTGCTGCAGTCTAGTTGCACTCAACTTCCCAAATGTCATATGTCAATCAAACTAAATGTGTGCAGTGTGACATTTCCTTTTCTTGGGATTTTCTTTTGAGAAGGTTTGAACTTATGAAGTTGCTGGGGGGTTTTTTTCTTTGCCTTTAGCACCGATTAAGGTTTATGTTGATTCCCTTTTTTTGTGTTTCCACTTATAATTTTCCTTTAACTTGAAGGCTCTATTTCATTGCTAAGAATCACTGCAGAGTTGCAAAGTGAGCGACTTTAATCGCTGCCCCGAATTCCTTCTTTATATGCAGAGATTTCCTCTTCCATTGACAAGTCTCCAGGTTTGAAAGGACAGCAGGTTATGGTGAGAGGTAATGATGTGGAAAGCCATGCTGGAGGAAGCGGTGAGGGCGAGGAGGAGGCCGTGACAGCTGTCACGTAGTAACAAACACCTCCCTCTGTGAATGGACACTCAGAGATGAGGAGTGGGTGGGGGTGAGTGAGGAGGATGGGGTGGGGTGTGTGTGGGGGGGGTTCCTTCACCACACAGCTGCCACAGACCTGTCACTCAGGATGTTATCTTGCCCCCTCCTCTGGTCTGGATAATAGGCTTCTGGTCAGTGTGGGCATTAGCCACATATCTCTGCAGTGACTCCTGGACACCAGCCATTGCCTCTCAGTGATGCCCCTCAAAAGCTGTTTAAGTTACCATGAGACCCTGAAAGCATCTTGGGATTCATTTATTTCTTACTAACGAGTGAATAATTTTTGACCACATAGTGGTCCATTTAGCTTGACTTTAGGATCACAAGGACAGATAATAGTAGCCTGACTGAATTCAGTCAATATAATCAATGCAAACAGTGGTGCAGTTGCACCCAATTAAATGAATGTCTTCACAGCAAACCACAGGTCTTTCATTAGCAAATGAATGGGTTCTGAACAGGTCCAACACTGCCACCCAGTGGTGCAGAAGGGATAACTGACAGGTTAAATACTTACATTAAAACCACTCACAACACTGACCTTACTGTCAGTGCACAGTTCTGCTGGGAAACATTGGGTATTGGCATTACTTTGATACGTACCACACAGCTTAAATATTTTTGCAGACAAAGCACACTGACACCCCCATGGAAGTGGCACTCTCCAGAGGCAAATAAACAAACACCTGGAGATTGACTGGCCACAGGTTAGCAACATGAAAGAGTATCAAAAGAGAACGAGAGAGAGGCTGAATTGTTTAGAAGTAAAGATGCGGAGGGGTTCACCACTCAACTCTGAAAAATTCAGTGAGCAATTAGTCACTACAGAGAATTCCAGAGAAATCTCTGTATGCAAGAGACAAGGCTGAAAATCTAGGAACACCTAGTGGCTGTGATCTTCAGGCCATCTGGCATTCTGAACAGCATGGCTCCAAGTGCTAACCTGGACTGCAGTCCAGACCTGTCAACTATTTAAATATTTGGCACATTATAAGGAACAGGCCATCAAGGGCAGCCAAAATCAGGAAAGAACTGAAAAACCTGCTTTAAAAACTCCATCAATGAATCTCTTTAATAAATAAAATGTCCCACTTTCCACATTTGCTTCGGTATTTTTGCACTTTTTCAATTATACAGGGTTTGAAAGATTTGTGAATCATTGATTCTTGTTTTGTTTACATATTACACAGTACATGAACTTTCTTCAAAATGAAGAAATGAATGAAGGACCGAAACATAACGCCCCAGAGGTGTCCTATGAACTACCTGCATACTCTCATCACATGAGGCCGGACATTATCATGCACCAGGAGGAACCCAGGACCCACTGCACCAGTGTAGGTCTGACAATGGGTCCAAGGATTTCATCCTGATGCCTAATGGCAATCACGGTGCCATTGCCTAGCCTGTAGAGGTCTGTGCGTCCCTCCATGGATATGCCTTCCCAGACCATCACTGACCCACCACCAAACTGATCATGTTGAATGATGTTACAGGCAACATAACATTCTCCACGGCTTCTCCAGACCCTTTCACATCTGTCACATGTGCTCAGGTCGAACCTGCTCTTATCTGTGAAAAGCACAGGGTGCCAGTGGTGGACCTGCCAATTCTGGTATTCTATGGCAAATGCCAATCATGCTCCATGGTGCTGGGCAGTGAGCACAGGACTCACTAGAGGATGTCAGGCCCTCAGGCCACCCTCATGAAGTCTGTTTCTGATTGTCTGGTCAGAGACATTCACACCAGTGGCCTGCTGGAGGTCATTTTGTAGCTCTGGCAGTGCTCATCCTGTTCCTCCTTGCACAAAGGTGTCAGGATCTGGCTGTGTGGCCAGCAGAGTGAGGACCCAAAATGCAGACTCCGGAGACAAATGTGACTTAAATAGCTTTTATTGCTATGGTCGAGTAACTCAAAATATAAACTAACTCTGATGGGACAGAGCATACATAAGAAAACTGTCATAGAAAGCTAGAACCAGGTCAGGGAACACACAAACGACGACAACACAACACCACAAGGAACCGAGGAAAACTGAGGGCTAAAATACACAGGAGACGAGGGACTATCAAAGTAAAACAGGAAGTGACACACTGAGACAAGACTAAGACACGTGAACTTGACATGGAGACTAGAGACACACAGAGCGAGAGACAGAGGGAGCGAGGGATAGAGGCACAGAGAGAAAGTGAGCCAGAGGGAGAGCCATAGACAGAGACAGAGAGACACAGAATGGGAAACAGGAGACAAGACACAGGAGACTAACACACAAGGAAGGGGAACACTGAGGGAGGAGAACCAAACTCAGAGAATCAAGAACAGAATGCCAACTACAACTAAGAATATTCTATATTCTAATATACAAACAACATCATAAAGTCCACAGACTTAGCACTACTGGGCAACTATGCCCAGGACCATGACAAAAGGAGCAGATATCGGTCCAGCTGATGGGTTAAGGACCTTCTACAGCCCTGTCCAGCTCTCCTAGAGTAACTGTCTGTCTCCTGGAATCTCCTCCATGCTCTTGAGACTGTGCTGGGAGACACAGCAAACCTTCTGGCAATGGCACGTATTGATCAGAATCAGAATCAGAATACTTTATTAATCCCAGATTAAATTATGTGGTCACAGTTGCTCCAGGACAGTAAGATAAGTAATTAACAAGTTAAAATACCAATATTAAATAATACAATATATTACAAAATTACAAAATATTACAAATGATAATAATATATAAATATCCTAATATATTACACTGATACTTAACTGACCAGATTAATATCCCAGAGGTTTAACTGACTTGATGCTGCACTCTGATTAAAGTGTTCCTAATTTTTTTGAGTAGTTCACATTTTGACATATATTTCTGTCTGCTACTACTTATGAGTAGTCACTGTGAAAGGCTTTTTATCATGTTGAAGGCTTCTGTGCTGAAAACAGAATTTCCTGAAAGAGCACAGAAATACAGAAGTAAGTACAGTCTTAGTCTGGCAAATACATTAAAATTAGCAAAAACTAGAAGGGCAATTGTGGAGTGTATCCTCCTTTAAAGTCAAGGACCTACATATTCGCAGTTTTAATGAAAGTAAAATTTGACTTGATAGTGTTCAGATGATCTTACCGACAAACAAACAGCACTGACCACATCTAATATTTGTAGAGGCTGGTTTACAAATATGACATCAGCGTAGGAAGGTAGTCAGACCTCATGTAGAACAAATTTCTTTACCGATCTGCTTGCTATCACTGCTGCGCTTTTTCCTCATCCTGCTGATCAATGAAAGACACAATCATTTGGAATTAGAGCAATGCTCCCATTGTTGTAAATAGCCTTGATCTCTACTGCCATCTCCTGGGAGTAGACGAGAATGCAAGTATCACCTTTATTTTAAGGCAATATTACTAATACACCTCTTAACTCATAGCATCATTACGTTCCCACCGATTCTGTGGGAACATAATGGACTTCATAGTTTCAGCTCCTTCTTTTGATGCCTACTTGTGTAATGAGGGGCAGCCCAAAGCACATTTACAATTTCCACTTCTGCTAAATAGTTTATATTCTAAAGTTACTCTACTGATGAAACCTGTTAAACCTTTTTTTACACAAGGAAGTCCTGATATGTCCTTGGAAAGCAAACACCTGTTGGTCACAACGTGGAAGTGTCATCATTTCCAGTTGGGCTGAGGACACCAGTTGATGTCAATTAAGCCCCACTCTCCCGGGACATTTACATAAGGCTCTGGAGAGCAGCACAGAGCGTGGTTTGTTTCCCATTTTGGCAGCAGCCGTTTCCTAGGAACACACAGGCCTGTTTTCAGCACCTTCAGGAGCTTTGTGTTTGACAAGCAGCAAAAAGAAAAAAGGGCCTAATCCCAGCGGTTTATATTTAGTACAGTTGTCTCATTACAAGAAGTCTGAATCGCGGGGTTGTTTGCTTGACATGTTGCCAGTTTTAGTTTGAATTAATGATGGAATGAGTGAGAGAGGTGATCTTGGCCCTGGGAGCAACCCCCTCTGTGATCTGGATGGGCTGCTGTTGCTAAAATGGCAGTTGTTTTAGTGAGGTGAATGGCTCCAAGCCTGTGACGCACAAGTATTTATGAGTAGACACAATTTTGGGGGGGGGGCTGCCTTTAACACAAAGCTGCTTTGTGACAGAAGCCATCGTCACAATGACAATGTTATGAGTAAAAGTAAGAATGACACTCTGTGACTTTGTGCACTCTTAGAAACCTACCTCTAGATGGCAGTAATACAGACAGAATCAGCAAATGCTGGTTGCTAGACTCGCAGAATAGGGCTTAACATATCATATCATTGCGTGGCATCATTTGATCCATTCAGGAATGTCAAAGGGCAAGTTTGGCAAGTGTTTCCAGCTTTGCCTGGAGAAGAGAAGAGATTCTATTTCACGTTTGATCTTTCATCAAGGTTGAAAAGATCACCTAAAAACATTTATTGGGTTCTTCAATAACAAATGACCCCAGAAGACCCATGCAAAGAGATCACCTGGAAACGATGTTAGAAGGAAGACTTGGGTCTGTGACATTGTCATTTAAAGCTGCATTGTTTGCATTTTGGCCACATGGAGGCAGTGCAACATGCTATAAAGACAATACCCTGATATCACCTTGTGGACCTGCTGTGGTGAACATGCTGGCAAACTTTTTCTGGCCTCATAATTTTAGTGCAATATACACTCTCCTTTGAGCTCTGGTTTTGGTCTCCTCCAACACCCAAAGAAAATGTCTGGTTGTTATGTTGCTCAGCTACATTCATTATGACCACTAGTAGCTGTCTTTAGCTGCTTTTGGACCAAACAGTTTTAGGGACTACTGAGAGGTCACCAGGAACTATTTACCGTAAAAGCCAGTTTTTTTTCAGTTCCCAGCTAGTAGGTAAGCCAAGGTGATGAAATAGCTGCTAAGTGGTTGGTAGTGCAATGCCACTTCTTGTTTTTGTCTTTTACCTTCTTGTAATGGTTAGCACTGTTGCCTCACAGTTCGAATCCACCATGTGGTCGGGGCCTTTCTGTGTGGAGTTTGCACGTTCTCCCTGTGTCTGCGTGGGTTCTCTCCAGGTATTCTGGCTTCCTCCCACAGTCCAAAGGCATGCAGTTAGCAGGGTTAGGTTAATTGGTGTTTCTAATTTGGCTGTAGGTGTGAATAGTTGTCTGTCTCTCTGTGTTATGGCCTATGACCCTAAACTGAATAAGTGGAATGAATGGGTAGATGGATATTTCTTTGCTGTATGGTGGACCCCTATATTTTCATATTTTTGACCACTTAACCTAAACTTAGGTCTGGACCAATCACAGTAAATCTACTGTACATCACTTTGAGTTCCTCCTGTTGGTATTAGCTAAAAACTGCCCTAAAAGCGAAGCTCTAAGAATTACATTAGATTTAAAAGTATCTTTCGTCTGTTGTTTGGTGCTCTGCAGTTAGTGTACACTTTGTTAATCAAAACTGTACCACTGATGCAGATGTAATAAGAACAAAGACAGAAATAAAACATGAAAGTCGTGGGAAGCAAAACCAAAACAACGGGCTGAAGGACACAAAAACAGTCTGCAGAGCAGAAGGGAACTTCAGAGCTTGAGGACAACACTATGTGGGTTTATTGTTACAAGCAGCACCTTTTACATGACACAAATAATTTCAACCTCTGTTAATATCAAATATTATTTATTGCAACTTTAAAGCTCTACAACTGCTCTAAGTTCTCTCTAAGTTTATGTTACAGTAGTATTTTTACTCTGTTTCTTCTGCCCCGAAGTAGCTAAAAACCTCTAATGCAGCTGAAGCTTTTCAGAATATATTTATCTAGTTTGAAGTTACATATTTAGAAATGGCCTGAAAATCGCATGAGCAATGTGATGGAGCAGAAAGAGTTCTATCAGTCAGTCTCCCTTTAAACTAAAAATGATTTAGGCCATCTTTCAGGCCTCTTTCAGAAAATAACTGACCTTTATCCCAGCAGAATAACGTGCTCCAAATTAATTGGTAAGGGAAGATAAATTGGTATGGGGCGATATTATAATGCACCCAGCGGGAGCTCCAAAATAGGCTTCCTCGCAGTGGGATTCACTCTGGCCAAGAGGAGGTGGAGAAATATGCCAGGGCACAGTCCAGGCAGAAAAAAAAGAAAATAAATCTAAAAAAGCTAATTTTATGTACTGACCCAACTGAAATAATGTGAGAGGGTTAACTGAAGCCCTCAGCTTTTCATGGCCCTGTATGTTCACTTTCATGTGGTAGAAACTTGTGTGATAAATTTTCATACATGTTTGACACTCGGAGTAAGAGCCACAAATCTGCTTAATAGCATGTTTTCCATTTTAATTATATGTACTTTCACCCAGTGTACACTCACTGGCCATTTCATTAGGTACACCTATTCAACTTCTTGTTATTCCAAATATGTAATCAGCCAATCACATGGCAGCAAATCAATGCATTTAGTCATGTAGACATGGTCAAGACAAGCTGCTGAAGTTCAAGCGAGCATCAGTATGAGGAAGAAAGATGATTTAAGTGACTTTGACCTGTGTGATACTATCATATCACTATGGACCAAAATCTCTGAGGAATGTTTCCAGCACCTTCTGGGCCACAAAGAATTAAGGGAGTTGTGATGGAAAAACGGGGTCCAATCTGATACTAGCAAGGCGTACCAAATAAAGTGGCCAGTGAGTGTATATTGGGATAAGATGCGTAGCTGGATGGAACAAAAGTAACAAAATTAATTCTAAACTTTCATTACACATATTCAAGTACCAAAGAGTTGAATGATAGAATCCATGAGTAGGGTCTTTTTTCCCCTTAACTGACCTTTTTTACATTATGCATGTAATTGAATCCACTGTTAATTTAGACATATTGATTAGTACGGCTTTAATACTGCTGTGATCAGTGTTTTTATAATGTTACAGTTTTCTCCACTTTTGCTGCCCTCATTAGAGTTGTTTACAGTGAAACGTCTGACAAACTCACTCTATGCTACCTACCCAGCACCAGATGGCAGCCTGACAAAGTTAGGTGGTGAACATTTATGAAAAACTTCATTCATTCATTTTACATATGTACTTCCATCACAGAGTAAAGCCAGATAGGAGTCAATGTAGCCTAGTTGCTCTCCAATTTAAATTGTCATTGATCTGGATGCAAGAGGCAAAGCATAAAAGATCCTACATATCCCAAAAAGCTGAATCTGTTCATCTGGACGTAGCG
>VUQS01038620.1:0-10737 GCA_015108495.1 Heterochromis multidens | reverse complement strand
CGTGATCCAAGGAAATTCAGGAACAAATGAGAAACAAAGTAATTGAGATCTATCAGTCTGGAAAAGGTTATAAAGCCATTTCTAAAGCTGTGGGACTCCAGCAAACCACAGTGAGAGCCATTATCCACACATGGAGAAAACATGGAAAAGTGGTGAATCTTCCCAGGAGCGGCCGGCCGACCAAAATTACTCCAAGAGCGAAGCAACGACTCATCCAAGAGGTCACAGAAGACCTCAGATCAACATCCAAAGAACTGCAGGCCTCACTTGCCTCAGTACCGTAAGAAAGAGACTGGGCAGAAATGGCCTGCATGGCAGAGTTCCAAGACGAAAACCACTGCTGAACAAAAGGAACATAAAGGCTCGTCTCAGTTTTGCTAGAAAACATTTGATGATCCCCAAGACTTTTGGGAAAATACTCTGTGGACTGATGAGACAAAAGCGGAACTTTTTGGAAGGCGTGTGTCCCATTACATCTGGCGTAAAAGTAACACAGCATTTCAGAAAAGGAACATCATACCAACAGTAAAATATGGTGGTGGTAGTGTGATGGTCTGGGGCTGCTTTGCTGCCTCAGGACCTGGAAGACTTGCTGTGGTAAATGGAACCATGAATTCTGCTGTCTACCAAAACATCCTGAAGGAGAATGTCCAGCCATGTGTTTGTGATCTCAAGCTGAAGCGCACTTGGGTTCTGCAGCAAATGATCCAAAACACACCAGCAAGTCCACCTCTGAATGGCTTAAGAAAAACAAAGTGAAGACTTTGGAGCGGCCTAATCAAAGTCCTGACCTGAATCCTATTGAGATGCTGTGGCATGACCTTAAAAAGGCGGTTCATGCTTGAAAACCCTCCAATGTGGCTGAATTACAACAATTCTGCAAAGAGTGGGCCAAAATTCCTCCACAGCGATGTGAAAGACTCATTACCAGTTATCGCAAACACTTTATTGCAGTTACTTTTTCACACAGGGCAGGTAGGTTTGGATTTTTTTTCCCCTTAATAATAAATACCTTCATTTAGAAACTGCATTTTGTGCTTATTTGTGTTATCTTTGTCTAATATTTAAATTTGTTTGCTCTCAAACATTTAAGTATGACAAACATACAAAAAAAATAGGAAATCAGGAAGGGGGCAAACACTTTTTCACACCACTGCATGATTGTTAGAGCCAAAATGTGATGGCTATCATTTGAGAAGGTGTTTGCAGCTGTTACAGTGACTGGCAGGGAGAATAAAGTAATTATAAAGAAATACACAGTATTAAAGAGTTAATGCTTAGCTCATTCATATTTTAAAGTGATCCAAAGATTACCTGAAGGAATCGTTCTTAAAATGGTATGAATGGAAGTGAGAGCTTTAATTTCATAAAGTACCATTTAGCTGTAATGAAAAAGTGTGTGTTAATGTGAGAGATGAAGAGCTGCGGTCCAGAATGAGATTGCTACCATCTGAAAAAGTGTCGCCAACTTATTACAGAGTGATTGACAGCACAAGATAAAAGCTAACTGTGGCACTTTATAAGGGAAACTACTTAACAGTTGAAAGCTTTAATATATGGCTTGTAAAATAAGAGCACTTTATAGAGTGACTCATATCATTTTTTTTAAAGAAATTAACTGATATTAAGAAGTATTTGCACAAAGGCACAGTAAATAAATCAGAGTAGAGCCTGTTTAAATGGAGTGATCTTGCTTGCAGGTGTTTGTGTGCAGCAAAGTTATTTGTCTAAAATATTTAGTTTGGTAAATATAATTAGACCAGTTTCTGTCTTGACCTGTCTTTTTCAAATGTACCTAAATGCAATAATGTTGACATTTCTAGTTTAACTTACCTAAAACAAAAATCCACTACATGTCACAGATACCAAAAATGCAAGCATTCAGGATCACTTTAGCCAAAAGATTGTTTTTTCCTGCATTTACATTTGGTAGCACAGCTCTGTTCTGGGAGCTCCCAGCCTGATCCTTGTGATCCTCCTTTTTTTTTCTAGTGCCATGAACAACAATTACAGGGTTTCAGTGAAATTTAGCTCAGCATTTCACTGAAAGATGTGAAGGATGTACAGCCTCACAGAGGTGCTGGTATGACTATAAATTCTCTATCTTGCATTAGTGGACTGAATTTGAACATATTTTTTCCAGCTGAAACATACTGTAGGGGCTACACTGCCAAGGAGATGGACATTTTAAAGGAGAGAGACCACAAATAAAAGATGTCGTTGACAAAATGCATCATATTCAAGTTTAAGTGTGTGAACAGAAACAGAGGAACTTCATCAGAAGTACACCAGTGAGGGTAGAGGGAGGTTTAAAGCCTGTATAGAATTACTAAGTCTGTGAGCTAAACAGACTGAGATTGATTAAAAAAAAATAGAGAATCACACTTGGATGGATGAGTAACTGCACATTTTCCTCACAGAAATGCAAAATATCTGCACACACACATACAAAAAATGCAAATACATGCAACAAAAAATTGAAAATAAAGACTGAATCTTGCTGCCAGTTGGAGTTACTACTTCATTTAAGAAAGATCCTCCACTTTTTCTCTCCAGTAAGCTATTCCCAGTGAGCCAGAGTCTTTGTCTGATTGGTTGTCTTATTTGACTATGCAGCTCTTGTCAAATTACACAATGTACCTCTTCCATGTTCATCCGAAAAGCAGCACCACTGATATAAATCAAGTTGTAATATTCTAAAGCATTACATTAGATCCCTCTCTCTCCTCCATGAGCCTAAAACATGATTACCATCACATGAATGGCTGGTGACAAACGTTGTAGCAGATCGTCCCTGACAGCCTTCGAGCTCAGATGCAGGCAGATCCGACACATTTGGTCCCAAGGCCCCCTGATTGTGGGTATCCACCAGTCAAGAGGATCTGACTGATCTTCCACAAAGCTTCGCCTCCATCTAGCTCCATGTCTCTCTCTCTCTGATCCTCCCCCACATGCCTAGCTTTGAAAAGCTGCGAGATGGAGGCTGGGTAAGGACCTTCTCACAGTCAGCGAGCTAAATGACACAGACTCTTTGAAACCAGTGCTTGCACAGTTCTCCACACAGGCTTCAAAGAACAGTCGCAGCAGAGAGAAAGAAACAAAGCGATCCACGTGAGCGACAGAGAGGGACAAACTGAGAGCTTCTTGGTATGAGAGCAGAAAAATTACCAGCTTGTTCTCATACTCTGACCTGTGGTTAGGCATGAGGCAGCAGTGCAGATGATGAAAAACAAAGAAACCTTTTGATTCTAGTTGCATTTTTAAGGCTTCTCCTGTACAGAAAACCAGGGAAAAAACATTGCAAAAGAGGGAGATGTCACTCCAGAGTTCTTCATAGAAATATATATTGGACATATCTCTGAGGTTCTAAGCTCACACTGAGTTTCATAAACCCTGTCCTACATCAACTATTCAGCTTTACAGATAACCTGTAGACATATTGTCTTTTCTTATCTACAAGTAGCTGAGCTGTCCTTGTGGCTCATCCTAGAGCTAAAACACCCAGTGTCATCAATAGACAGAAGTACTCCTAAAGGCTCAACTGAAACAAACCTTTGTTCAAGCCTCCCCATATAGTACAACGTCACTTACTATATGGGGGTTAGCCATAAAAAATCCATTAGACTGGGAAACATGAACCAATTAAAATGTTGCACTGTCCACAGTTGAGGTTAACGACAGTTTCAGCTGTGTGGCAATGGGCATACTTCATATTGTAGTAATGATGTAGGTAAGTCACTTTTACTGACTCTCTTTATCAATAACTTAAATTAGCATTAAATGCATTTAAAGGTTCTGGTGGGAGGAGCCAGAGACATAGATACAGTGTTGGCACGCTGGACCCAGCCTTATATGAAACTGAGACAATGCAAAACTTTGTACATGCAAAGTAAATTTGACTTGTGATCCTCTATATGCAGTTTTTATGTTTTACTTAGATAAGGGTTTCAAAATAATTGCCTCAAGGCCTTCCCACATGTGTGGTGAGTGGTTAGACTTACATGATATGAACAGAAGTACTGGGCCACTTACACATTATACCTACAGGAGCTGCTTGGCCATGGAAACCCATACCATGAGATAGTGCCAGAGGAGGGTTGGAACTCTGCAGTTATTGAGTCATTATAGCGTTGGTGACTTTTACGCACTATGTGCCTTAACTTTAGGTTGTCTGAGTTGCTGCGGTTCCACTTTGCAATAATTCCACTTAAAGATGATTGTGGAATGTCTAGAAGGGAAGAAATTTTACAAATGAACTTGCTGTAGCAGTGGCATCCTATTACAGTACCATGCTCAAATTCATGAGCATAAGTCTTAAATCTAACTTAAGCTGTAGGAACATTGAATAAAGTGAAATATGGGACTGGGATACATTTTAAACAGGCTCAAATACAGAGAAATGTGTTTGAAATAAGACATGAATTTTGTGCCTTTAAACTTTTTGATGTTTCTTGTTTCATCAGATTTTACCTCTCAAATTTGTTCTTATTCTACTGAGACACCTTCTGCTTTCAGCTCATTACTGTGTCACTATCTGACACTTAGAGTCATTCTGACATAAGTCCTCAGAATGTCAGCTTTTTAGATCTGTAATTATTGCATGTCTGACTCTTTTTTTTCTGACAGGAATTGATGGACTAGATTTCGAGAGAAAATAGCAGCAGAGACAAAAGATGCATTTTTCTTCATTGTTCACTGTTGTCATCCAGTTTTCAGCCTCTGAAGCTTTGCAGCCAATGGTTACCGCTACAGGGAATCTGCGTGTGTGTGTGGTTCTGGTTCGCTCCACACAGTAAAGGTCAGAGCTTCTGCTTCTGAGCATTTTAATATTTCTGACAGACAGAGAGACAGACTTGGCTTTGCGAGTGTTTTCAAATAAAAACTAAAATAGAAATGTCAGGATGCATCCAAGTACTGAGAGGCTGTTATTTCAGTGGAACAAAGAACTAATGTGTGGGTGGGTGGTTTAGTGTCCTAGGGTTGAAATTATTTCTGAAAAAGTGTCATATTGTGCATTTTAAAGTAGTTTCTATATCATTTAGAGACCATGTACTGATGGGATCACACCAGCAGCAACTCATGTCATCATGATGAGTAAACAGCAGTCCTTATTGTAGGAGCTCATATTCTCCATGAAGAGGTGAATCACTGAGGATCACTCATCCTAACCCCACCATTAAAGACTCACAAAGCAATGCTTTGTGTCTGGAAATGTTTACAATCTTATTGACTTTGTTCTTATTAACTACAGACAGCAAGAAACACCAGACAGTAAAGCTGAAAGTTGAACTACTCTCCACAAATGAACAAAAAAGAATCAGTGTAGGTCACAATGTCCACATGAAGTACAATTATGCTAATCCTCTCCTATAAATAACACTTGTATTTGAATCCCATGACACCTTTCATCACAGTCCCTAGATGTTTATATTCATTAACAACTTCAGTACAGTCACTAATATCTAATTAATACCTGTCTGTTGATGAATCTTTCTGTTCACTCCAAAATTAGAAATCTTTGTCTTCATTTTCTTGGTGTTTAAGTGAAGGAAACTACCAAGTGACAAACTCATCCAGACGTGCACAATAATTTGTTGGTTTGGTCGCAGAACATGAAACAATCGCTGCATCATCATCAAATTTAACATCAGAAACATCAGATGAGTTAGCCCTGTGTTTCTCATCCATTAGTATGAAGTCACGCTGTTAATGGTTGACAAAATCTATTCACATCTGTCAACACCTGTGCTCAAAACTGCCTCTTTTTCTTTGTCTCTTTGTTCAGTAGAAAGGAAATAGTTCCTACATAAAACTGCTCACAGCAGTTTGTGGATTTTTTTTTTAATTTCTGAAGAGACACTGCTGTTCATTTCTTTTTTTTCTTTTCTTATCAAAGCCAAGTGTCATTTACTTCCCTTACATTCATAAAAAGGCAGAAGACAATATCTCCTAAACTCACACCAAACAATCTGTATATCACCACAGGTCAGAAGAATAACTATGCTTATTCATTGATGGGGTGAGCAGTGTCTTTACCTCTTTCTCGAACTCTTGTCATGAACTCTCCTGTAACTTCAGAGGTGGCGACTTCCACATTTCACTTACCTGTTGCCACTCGCATCATTACTTCCGCTGTATACAGCTCTCCACATACAGTCCTGTGTGTCTTAGCTTTCCACCAGTGTCTAATCACTTTTCCTTGTTTTGGGCCATACTTACCACCTTGACTTTCTGTATGCCTGCCTTGTTTGTACCTTTCTTACTGTATATCAAATTTCAGTAAGGTATGACCTGTCTTTTGCTGTGTCTTTGGATCTGTGTTTTTTCTGTGCTTAACGCTGCTGAATATTAATGTAGCAAAGTCCTTCATTTCACCACCAAAAGCAGACAAACAGAAACTGAAAACATCCATGTTATGCATAAATAGCTCAGTAACTACTTGTGAAATCGGCAGTTGTGATTCAATTAATGTGAAGTTGCTCTGAAGTGCACTTAATTTTAATATTATCCAGAAAGGGTACTTCCAGATGCATGCATGATGAATTTTTGCATGAATTTTGGCCTTGCTGATATGGTTCTCTTCTTTCCCTACTTCATGATTGTCTGATCCTCTCTGACTGCTTTCACTTGCTGCTAATTGTTTCGTCCCATGTTTAGCCCTGACCTTCGTCCTGTTTCCCAATTAGTCTTTGTATATTTAGAATTGTTTCTTCTTTTGTCAGATCCTACTGTTGGTTTCTCCATTTTTTTTAGTACACACCACTGCTGACTGGTTTACATTTCCTGTGTCATTCCCATCCTTCTTGATTTTCTGTTTTTGCCATCATTTGTTTACTTTGTGACCTCTGTCTCCTGCATCTGGGTGCTCTCATCACGCTTCATGACTAAAATAATCCTTATTTAGCTGGACCGTAGTGCAGACCCTTAGATCATCTTCCATCTGAAACAAGTTGTTTTGCTTTCTTCCTTCTGTCTGTGTCTGCTATGATGGTGTGGGTCAGATTGGGTGGGTATGGAGTCACGAAACCTTGCATTTGACTGAGAAACATGACAGACTGCACCTTCTTCTCCAGTCAGTTTTTGCCATCTTTCACAACTTGTGTGATGTCATCAGGAAGGAGGTGTTGGTTACCAATTCCAGGGAAAAGAATGCAAACCTCCACCTATCTACATAGACAAAGTCATTCCTTTTTTGCTTTGTAACATTTACATTTGCACACAGCTTTCTGCTGGGAAGTTGCAAAGTATCCTAGATCCAGCGTCAGTTTTCGCATATTATCACACACTATACAAAATAAACTGTTCAAGTGTTGTACACTATCCATTTTTTTCCTCTCCTGAATTGTCCATATCAGGTCATGAGCAGGCTTTTGTTGTGTCTTAGGCCAACTTTCTTCTGATTGGCTGCCACATGGGAACAGAATGATAAACAGCGGGTGGGGCATCTGCTGGAGCTGTGGGCCCGAGATCCAGTAATAGGCATTACATTTCTAATAAAGCACATTGTAGTAGAGTAACACATTCTCTTTCCACCCATGCTAACAAATCAATCACACCTGGCATAAAATAATCCAATCCACTGGTAATATAAGTACATAAATTAATATCCTTCACCACCTTCTAAAAAATCGCTATCACTAAAACTCTGTTCATGTAAAACATGTTTAGTCTGGCCTGTCTTTAGAGAGGTTTATTTGGGTTTATACATTATGAAGCTTTAGGTCCATGGGATCAGTCCCATCCAGTTCCTATTTCTGTACACCTTATCTAGCCTTGTTGTGGCCTTAGCAAAGGCATGGGGAAGGTGAGGAATGGCATCTAAACAGGTGTAAATAACAGTAGGGATATTAAGACTTTGATTTACAGCCCCTCACTCCCTGTGAGGAGGGAGAGATAAAGACATCAATCATTACCTTTGGGCAAGGGTTTGGTTCCTTTATACTTGTTCTCTTTCAGGTGCCCCATCAATATTTTTCTTTTCTGTGTGATAAGGTGGGTGAAACTATTGCTCAGGAGGAGTGCCATGACCCCACAGACACTATGTAGGTGGCCCTGAGTGTTATCTGAATGAACTCAGTCAACTTGAACAACACACAGAGCATGCTCAAGCTGTGAGCACTGACATAACTTCACATTGTGCACCCGCCAAGTATTTTTATAAATGTGTAGCTATTGATTTGAAAACACTTTTTAAAAAAAATCCTTCCATTTGGAGTCAAAGAGGGAATCTTGAACTTGCTTTGTTGTCTGACTAAAACCCAAAAAATATTTCATCAAAAATTTTACAAAAGACAGAAATCACAATATTTAGGATGCTAAAATCTGAGAATGTCTAAATGATTTAAATGTGAAATCATTATAACAGTGAATTTTCTCTTTATTGATCAATTACTCTACTAATTAATCAATAAATGGCAGTGAGTTGGATGAAATGGGCAAATATAGCCAGGCTTTCTGCTTCAGACTCAGGGTGCACTCACAGAAAAGGGGGGAAATCTAACATGTTATTTTACTCTTTAACTGCACGAAATGGACCGACTGAGTTTCAGAAGTGGCATTATTACTACACCCTTAACATAACAAAGGCAATATGATAAGAGGGGCACCTCAATTTAACTTTATCTATAATTAATTTTCTGTAATATATTAGGATATTTATATATTGAGTTATTGTATTATTAGAGCTATTTGTAATATTTTGTCATTTGTAATATATTGTATTATTTAATATTGCTATTTAAACTTGTTAATTACTTTCTTACTGTCCTGGAGCAACTGTAACTACATAATTTCTTCAGGGATTAATAAAGTATTCTGATTCTGATTAGAGTGACGTGGCACTCAAAGAATCCTGTAACAGTAAAAACTGTGAAGACAAAGATTTTTAAAACCTTATTTTTTGGCAAATTCAGCAAACTTTCTGGTGAGTCTATAAATAAATTTTTTTGTCCTGGTAATCATTGACATTAAAGTTATTTGGATAATGCATCAAAATAACTGAAAATAAGTGTCTGCAGGTGTTTCAAGATGGTTACTGAATTCAAATGAATTATGAACCACACTGGGCCACAACATGCCCATGTCTTCAGCATAAGTTACCATAGTGATCTAGGTTAAAAAACAAACAAAGCCACATTTGTGACATTGAAAATTCAAAATCAAAAACAAAAACCAGCTGTTATGTCCCTGTAGCAAGTTTTTAGCACACACACCACTGTTGGTTTACATTTCCTGGAAATCATACAATAAAGTTGCTCATGGTTTTCAGATTGAATGTGCCTCTCATTGTGAGTAGCAAAAAAAAGACTGTCAAACTTTTTTAGGGTTTATATATTGAATGTGTTCATTCATAGTTGCATAGTTACAGATCCAGAGTTGTGTTTTGTGCCATTTCATTGTGAGAAACAGTGAAATAAAGGATAAAATTCCCAAAGTCTGACTTCTATTTCCTATGTCTTCAAGCCAAACCAAACTATTTGGAGTGTTACTGCTGCACTGTTTCATGCAGTCGACAGCTTATATGGTTCAGCTGGTCAGTTTTACCCTCCAGGCTATAAAAACTGGTTCATTAGTTGGTTTCTCTGCAATTGTTGCTCTAGCTTCTCTAACACTCTTATTCAGTCAACTGTTGGGTCATAAAATATCAGGAAACAGGGTTTCAGCTCCTAAATTGACATCTTGACATGAAATGAAAAATCATTGCTTCACAGGTAATATTAAGTCTTTTTATAGACTTTTATTATATTTGACTTCCTCCCTGTACTGTAGTAAACAGTCTGTTTCATAACACCCTTCAGAGGATGGTACATCCATCACCGATCTAACCCAAATTTCACACTTCCTTAAAATAAATCTGTTCTCGTATTACTGTCTAACACTTGGGAAACAAAGTGGGCTCTGACTGAGCAAACTATGAAAGCCTTTGCACAGATTTGCCTGCATGGTGCATAAGTGATAGAGGCAAGGCGACCCACAATTTAAAACAAGAGAGACTTGTGTTTTTACTTTTTACTGGCATATGTACACAGAGAAGTGTTTAGAAAACTATGGCTTAAAAAGTGTTTGCTCCTATGGAGGTCTGGTTTATGAGTACTCTAAGCTGCACATTACATGTAGGTGTTGATGATGTCTGTGTTTTAATAATCAACCAGGAGAATTGCTATACATGTAAATTTCTCCCTGGCAACTTTTACTGCCTTAGATTCAATTCAATTCAATTTTATTTATATAGTGCCAAATCACAACAACAGTCGTCTCAAGGTGCTTTGTATTGTAAGAAAAAGAAAAGTGGTGTATAAAAAAAGGTGAGTGAAGAAGAAACACTCATGGGAATCCCCCAGCAGCCTAGGCCTATTGCAGCGTAACTAAGGGAGGATTCAGGGTCACCTGATCCAGCCCTAACTATAAGCTTTATCAAAAAGGAAAGTTTTAAGCCTAATCTTAAAAGTAGAGAGGGTGTCTGTCTCCCAAATCCAAACTGGGAGCTGGTTCCACAGAAGAGGGACCTGAAAGCTGAAGGCTCTGCCTCCCATTCTACTTTTAAATATCCTAGGAACCACAAGTAAGCCAGCAGACTGAGAGTGAAGTGCTCTATTGGGGTGATATGGTACTATGAGGTCTTTAAGATAAGATGGGGCCTGATTATTCAAGACCTTGTATGTAAGGAGAAGGATTTTAAATTCAATTCTGGATTTAACAGAGCCAATGAAGAGAAGCCAATATGGGAGAAATATGCTC
>VUQS01038615.1:4276-16159 GCA_015108495.1 Heterochromis multidens | reverse complement strand
ATCTTGGCCAACGTGTGTGATGTAGAGAAGATGGAGTGTGAAAAAGTTGTTAATAACTCCTTTAGTACATTAGCAAGGAAAGCTCTGACAATGATGGAGAGGGAACGGCAGCTCTGACCATGTCCGGTCTAATAAAACAGGCATGTTGAGCAGGTTCAGGCTCAGCAGCACTTTCACATTAGCATCTATGAGAATGTCTGCATGTAATACGTTTAACCAGCTGTGCCAACACTCCACCTTCATTTCTTATTAATATTTTGAATGCCTGCTGTAGATATTGACAGTTAACCACGTCACACACTGCTAAAGACTTAATTCAGCTGATTTTTTTTGTTATTAATATATTTTAATATACTTTTCTTTTTTAAATGAAGCTGTAGCCCTCTGTGTTTCGGAGCTCATGAACAACTGTTTTTTCAGAGATACGTGGTCCCCACAGGACAGCCACTACAAACATATGATTTCTAGAATATGATGCTGGACATTAAACAGAATATAAAGTATTTAAAATGAGCTCAACTTTAAACATATGCAGCAGTAATATTAATCCATTTAACACTGATGGGAAACTTTTTTCTGCAGAATAATTATTTTTACTTTTGATACTTTTTGCTCAATTTTCCAATAATACAGTTTTATGTGTACTGAGGTGTTTTCATAGTGTTTTATTGTTTCTTTTCCTAAAGGAATGCTTTGAAAAATTCCTCCACCACTTGTCATTGTCAGCTAATAGTAAATACTTTTTGGTAATATAGTAGATATTTATTTAACTATAAAAGTAATAATATTTTACAATTCTTTAGCCAGGAAGGCGTGCAGACAGGCAGCACAAATGGTATGTTTTAATCTTTTGGTACATATTAGCAGGTATCAGTGTCTGTGCTATGCACTTTATGGATGCAGCTTTCTAACCAACCTTGCTAGCATTAGGGGATTTCTTAACAACAGCCGATTCATATCAGTCACAACAGCTGTCTCAAGGCGCTCAACCTCTTGTCTCATTATGTTCACCTTTGGCAGCAAAAAGGACAACATGGCAGCAGCCATGCCACTCGGAGACCACCAACCAAAGAGTGGCCAACTATACATAGTTTATGCATAACGCATAAGCTTGTTGCTGCTGTAAAAACTTACAGGAGTACAGTCATTGGGCACTTTAGTTGATACACCTGTCAAATCTAATGCAATACAATACAACTCTACTAGCTTTGCCATAAATTCACCCTGTTAACACACAGTGGGGGAACCTACACGGCAATGAAAGCAGCTCTTTGAGGCTCCACTTAGACACAGTCTTAGAGAACTAAATGCTAACAGATCATTAGATAAGATCATACGATACAGAATGTGTTAGCATGCTAAAAGTTTCTGATTTGAAGCAGCCTTAATGCATAGTTTTGAATGGTAGAAATTCCCTTAGGTTAACAAATTGCTAAGTTAGGGGAAAAGACCAAACTTATCCTAGACCAAAAGGGGGTTGCCAGTAATTAAGCCTACTGCCTGCATGGGTAAAATTGACACTAACAGCAGTTTTGATATTTACTTATTATTTTAGCATCGAGTCACAATGAATAAACATGAGATCGATGCAGCTACTCTACTGGGCCACAGTCAGCATTTTTTAAATAGTTTTGTCTAGCCTACTTATTTAGTAATCTTCTATAAAATCTGAAATTCAATTGCAGGAACAGATCTAATCTGTGAGTCAAATATTTCAGCATTTTTTTCCACTGCTGATGAAATTACTCAGCAACTTGGGCTCAGTTTCCATTGGGAATCGTTGCCCTGGAATTGCAGCTTATTGAAATGCATCAAAGATCCTGTGTGTGACAAGATGGTATTAGAAATCCCAGGCTTGGTTGTGCGTCAGTCCCACAGTCAAAACACACTTCGGACTCAGCTCATTTTGCTGCATTTGTTCCTCAAATCTGACACTAATGTGGATGATAGACTCAGAGGAAATTAGGTCCAGTCTGAGGTTGACCTACGTTGTCACAATTATATGCATATGCATGGCAAATCCCTGTGGAACCTGGACACCACAAACTAACTAATCTAACTTTACTGGAACAAAATATGTCAGTGCAATTTATGCACTGCACATGCACGACCACCCTCAACTGCTTCTAATATTAAACTTAGTAGAACCACATACTGAATCTCCCACTAAGTGTATATTGCTTGACACAGACACTGGGTTTGAAACATTGCCAATGTAAAGCTGACTGGTTCAGAGTACAGCTCTATTTACGATGGGCATACGCCTCTTTTCTGTGTACTCCTTGTTAAATGTGATACTCCTGTCAGTCCTTTTATTCGTAAATGTGACGATAGACGGGAGTGAAAGGTCTAAATTGGGTTAAGTCGACCCAGGTGAAGCTCATGGGTTCACAGTGGGGACAAAGTCAGCCCTGCTTGGTGTGAAAGTTTGGTGTCTCAAGGCAACAACAATTCTTTAGCCCATTATACATGGGAACAGAGGAGGAATAAGGATGTGTGTACATTTGACCATTAGAGGTGAGGGGTGAATAGTTTTGCCCTGAGTATTGTGTACAAAACCCAAACATGAGGACTCATGGTGGTCTGAGCTTGTAGAACATCATGCAAACTTCACGTCTGATCTAATCTAACTTTGCTGCAGGGAGAAATAGGTCCCAAAAGTAATTCCCACATGTACTACCTCTCCCTTCTCTGTTAGTAATATTAACTAGCCCTTTACGGTTCGGTGTCAAGTCTTTGACTGACAAACAGCAGTGTAATGACAACCATCTGGCGTAGTAATGAAGGCAGCAGTGGGAATGAGATGTTTTAATTAATGAAAGCCACTCCATTAACTCTGATGAGTGGCTTATCAGCTCCGGCTCATTATGCAAATGGAATTAAGATCGCTGAGCAGCCTGCATCGTTAATAACAGAGTTGTTAAGGCATTTTGTTCAAAGTGACTTCCTTTGACCAAGGCTTGGACCAAGAAGTCAGCTGTTCCAAGACATTATGTATATGTATACTGTTGGTCAGGAGTTTTCTTAGTGGGTCAGTCTTTTTTTCCAAACCATGGCATTACATACCCTAAAGATGTTAAATACGTCATCTTAGCTGCAGAGACAGTTGGGAACAATCTGTAAAAGCAAGTACCAGTTGCCATCACAAGTGGCAGTATAGCATTCAGGCAGATAATATCTAGCACTTGTTGCCAAAACATGACTAGAAAACCAATTCAGGGGGCTAGTTGAAGAAAACTACAGATAACTAAAGAACAAAATGTTTTTTGCTAACTTTTTTGGGACTTCAGTGCAAGAGTCCAGATGCATGTTTGACCATTTCCAAAGTTCCACCAGTGCAATAATGTTTAGAGAAGTTTAGTCTAAATTTATCTGAAGAGTTTTTAAAACTGTCATTAACTTTTTACTTTGTAAATGAGTAAAAACTACTACTACTCATCAATTCTTTATTACAATATAGCCTATAAGGCATAACATACTTGATGGGAGCAGGAACGACCACAGATCCCATGACAGGTGCTCTTGTGAATGCTATTGTGTGACTGAAGTAAATTAGCAAAACAATTCCTGATTATGTTCAAGAGATAGATTTAATTTGTAGTATGCTGTCGTATACCACTTATAATTTTACCCATGTGAAGGTTGATTTATTCACCATGAACATGATAACATAATAAACTGCTTTATTGGTTTTGTACACAGATTATTTTTGTAGGTATTTCTTTGTGAAAACTAGCCATTGCCACTGAACAATAAAGTTTAAATGTAATTGAAACATAGGTTTTCTTTTGTGGTCTTTTATCCTTAAACAATAATAAACAATCTCAAAAATAATGTTTGTTTTTTGGGGGGGTTTTTTTATTTGTTGTTTGACAAACATGTAAATTTGATCTATTAAATTATCAACAACTGGTCAACTGAATTAAATTCCAAATGTGTTATGCTTAGTAGGATGAGTCCCATCACCGCTGCACTTCCCCTCAGATCTGCAAAGCATTTTAGCTTCTTTTAGCCATTTGTTTGGGTTTCCTGGCTCATTGACTGCTGGTAGCTTTCAGCAGCAAATGGTGAGAAAAATAGTTCTTGGTATGTCTGTATTTTGGCTGCTGACAGATTCATCCTAACATAGATGAATACGGGGTTTGTATTATATATGGTATATTAAATTATCACAGTACTTAAAAAAGTATAATCTCTAAGTAAATAAAAAACAGCAGTAAATTCTGTTTCATTTTCACTTTTTATCTTTCTTTGATTGTGCTTTACCCCTTGTTGTGCACTTCCGTGTATAAGAAAGTGCATTTAAGTCTGTGTGTTTGTGAGTGTGCGATCATATTTCTCGGTTCCTCTGTTGTGTGTGTGTGTGTGTGTTCACATGGGGGGAGATGGTGTGACTCTCTTTGACCCTGTGGTCATTAATCTCACTTGCTGTCAGGGTAATAGACACTGATGGACAGGATTGTGTTTGCTCACTCACAATCTCTCACACACAGGACACACACACACACACATACACACTCACTCACCAGTGCTGACAGCCTCAAACAGACCCCTCCACACACACCCACACAGTTCGGTTACTCATTCAAAGCAGCTGACGACCATTCACTGAATAGTCCAAAAGCAGCCTGCTGCTGGTGCTTGTGTATGTGGGTGTTAGGTGTTCTCAAGTCATCTGTCACTCCCTCTGCTGGTCAGTCAGAACTTTTATTGAAATTAGTCAAACCTGTCATTGGCCTGCACCAATTCACAGGCTCACAAGGTTCTCCAACAGTTCTCCAAAACATCTGTATGTTACATTTTACGACACCCCGCCACTACCATTGCTTTGTCCAGCCTGCTTGCTCACTTCCTCCACATTTCAAAGCAATTACTCCATGTTGATTTAGCTGTCATTCGGGGCATGTGTTAGAGCATGTGATTTATAGAGCACCCGCCCGGTGCCAGTTGACTCGCGATAAATTGCACAATATTCCAAAAGGCTCATTTGCTTAGCGCTACATTAGCAGGCCGATGATTGCTACACAAAGCCATGTAAATGAGTTCTGAGAGGGGCCCCATCACTCAACATGTCATGTAGCCAATCCCATTATTATTTATGACTGGAGCTGGGCCGTATTTCCTCCGAGGCCAGGCAAGACTCATATGTGTGCTGTGACAGCTCCGCTCTGCCTCTGTATGTGCACTTGTGTGTATGAGAGAGACACAGAGAGAGAGAGAGAAAAAGAGAGAGAGCGTTTGATATAGGTCATATCTGCATGCTGAGCAGGAAGGAGCCAGGCTGTCTGTGTTATCTGCCGGAGAGTGAAGATTAAAAGATGGTGATGATTGTACACAGGCAGATGGAAAGATGATGGAACAATGACCAACTAACTTATTAACCAGCTTCTTCTTTTCCCCATTTTCTGCTTTGTCTGGTTTCGCCTCCCTCTGTACACATAGATATACACAATCTGAACAAACCAATAAATCCAGAGATGTCTCCAAACAAAAGCCTCTTCAGTGCACCAACAATGGAGGAGACCACTGCAGCTCACTGTGTTTATTCACTCTTATCTTCTTCATGTCAGGGCCAGTGTGAAGAGCAGCCCAGTCCTGGGCCCTACAGTATTTGGCCTTTTTCATGGTCGCTCAGACATGTCATAACACTGCTACTTACATTCACTGCTGTCAAACATGTCAGCTCTCTAAACCATAACAAAGATAACAGAGGCTCTGCTCTCAGTTCCATCGCTCAGCGAGTGGATATGTGCGTGTGCGCATGTTGACATTACAGCTGAGCTGTTATTTGATCAGAACCATGATCTAAGTGTCTGTGGTGATTAGGTGTAATCTGCTTTCCAGGGCTATGATCTATGGTCTGCAGCTGTACGGGAGGGTGTGTGTGTTGCAAGCTGGGTTAGAGCAAGCAGAAGTGACAGCGGTAGACAGTAGGGATCTTCAAACAGCATACAGTCCATTACAGAACATGTATGATTATACTTGCTTATATGAGTCAGTCTAATGATGTCTGTGATATATTTACCATTATTATGGACAACTCGACAAACTTTTAGCCTGTGGCTAAACGAATCACTGATGGTGTTCTGTAC
The DNA here is from genome assembly GCA_015108495.1 of Heterochromis multidens. Lineage (NCBI taxonomy): Eukaryota > Metazoa > Chordata > Actinopteri > Cichliformes > Cichlidae > Heterochromis > Heterochromis multidens. Next base: position 10,067 of record VUQS01038615.1, on the reverse strand, counting down.
GATCTTTATTGCTGTTCTCTCATTCAGTAGTACCTAACACTTTATAATGTAGTTAAACTCTATAGTAAGCTATAAACAAAATACATTTTCGTCATCGCTGATATCACGCTACTTTTAGACATTTTTGAGAGGACAATTAGCAAATTAGCACACTCATATAAAATGATGGACAATAGACATCATTCATTAAAAGTGTAAAAGGAGTGATTGCAGATGTAGTCAGTGTCTGATTAGCAGAAAATGTCCCACTAACCCAAAAACATGTGAGCCAGCACACATAATACCAGGACCAGTTCCACCTGTGCCTTTTCTGCTATGATAAGCAAGAAATGTCTGCTGAGTAAAAAAGTCTCTTAATTATTAATATCTTAGCATGCGTTTAGCTGACACCTTAAATTTCCAGTATGTGAGCAAAGGAGTATTTTTGCCACACCATCACATAATCAGCATGGATTATAGGCTATGTTTAGTATTATACCGAGTAATAGCATAGCATTAGGAAGCTCTTCCCCAGAGGTCAACTACCTGCAAGCATTATGATGTTTTTTAGCACTTGAAGGGGCTAATCATCACTACAGTCCAAAATGTGAGCTGTGTTTGATGAAAGAACATGTCCAGAGTTAGAAATGAATATGTACATGACCTTAAATAGCCATGGAGAATCCAACACAGTACATTGCTTAAAATATAAGTTCGGTAAGTTAAAATGAGGACACCCTAAACTTTTATAGTTTTATTGTGTCTTTAAATAGTAATTAAATGTCAATATCAATATATGAGGTACCAATCAGCTCCTGGAATCTGCTAATAGAAAAAACAAAAACCATACCTGATTTACATTTGGCTGATCTCCACTTCAAGATCATCTTCTGGTGCATCTCTGGACTGAGTGAGCAAACATCAATTTCTCTTTCAAACTAGCCCAACTTTTGTGTGGAGGATTATCACTGGTGGTGAGAGCTGGGTATCCAGCTATGAACCAGAAGCCTGAAGATAGTGTGTGAGGTCAGACATGGGACCAAGTGCATGTCTATCTTTTCTTTCAGGGTTTACACTGTTAATTAATCCTTTTGCCCACACCAACACAATCTCAACACTAGTCCTACTCAGGGCAAGAACAGGAAGCAATCTAAAAAAAAATGTATAATGATAACAGTGGTACTGAAAGACACCTGGAAATGCCCAAGTGTGAAAATCAGCCAAAATTTAATTCAGGTATAATTTTTTTTTTTTGTTTGTTTTTTTTGGCCTGATTGGAACTTTTTGATCACACCTCATAATCTACTTGTAACAATGTCAGTACCTTACCCAAACAAGTCCCTAGGGACTGCACTGTGTGCAGGAAGAACTAGAGACAAATGCTGCCAAATAAATCCAACAGTAGATAGTACAGTTTGGTACATCTCTTTGTTTCCACATACAGGTGGGCTAGTAATTCTCACTTTAAGTGACGACTGTGGTGGGTCCATTTCGGGGCTATCCTAGGGTAACAGACCTGTTGCTAATGGGTAAAGTGATGTAAAAGGCAGATTGGAAATGCTGGTGAAAGACAAAAAGGGTTTGTTTTAAGTTAACAATTGGAAGATTTATTAAGGACCAATTTCTAAGCCTAAAATATTTTCTTTTTATATAGTTGCTTCCAAGTGATAAAGCTGTATAACTACAGGAATTTGTAGGTCACAGTCGCCAAATTGGAACAAATAGGTTTTCTTATGTGGTTTACTGGTCAAAATTTACTTCAACTGCAACTGAATAACCAAACCACTTAAATACATTCACATTGCTATTACACCATCCATGTGGCATCTGGGGGCTGAAAAATTGAGCCAATACAGAAGTGGCAAAAATGGCCTCTTCTGTATTGGCGTTTAGGTGCTACTTAATGGCATTAAAAGCACATTCACAGCCTGGTACCAAATAGTGCTCTGCTGTTTATGGATAATTTCCCCCCTTCATAACAACTCTGTGGGGGGGATTTTTTTAACTCATCCGTCTGGAGACTGGAGGTAAGGGCATGGCTGCTTTGATTAACAAGTTTGCAGACACAGGGAGCTGTAGCCACTGAACTGCACCTCTTAACTGTGTTTGTGGTGTTTTTTTAATGTAATTATCTGACAGATATTATGGTTCCTGTGTGGTACAGAACTTCTAAGAAATATATGTGCTTCGGTTTTGTTGAGTGAAATTCTGGAATGTTATTAGTCTATTAGTAACAGCACTAATTAGCATATGTGCAACTGTGCGTTGCAGTAATGCAGTTTATTAATGCAGCTTCCTAATCAAGCTAGCTTTACACACTACTTTCTTGTCTGAATATAGTAACTGACACCAAAACAACACCGTGGAGGCAGACAAAACGCTGACATCGAGGCCAGAAACCAACAAGTGATGCTATTTAACCTTGCCAAGGTTTTCCAAAGATATAGTGACATTGGTTCTACTGTATCTGTTGTAAATATTACAAATATTGTAACCTAAAGTGTTTTTCATTAGTTGACTTTAGATTTGGTTAAGTGTTTCCTTTTTTTGAGGAAGCAGAAAAAGCAGAAAAGTTCTGCTGTCAAGCAGTGCACAAGCTTAGGTGTTTGACCTTTTTGTTTCTACATGCAGCTGCAAGGTTTGTGGTCACATCCCTTCTCGACACCCACCAGACTAGGGGACAACAAATGCTTTGTTTACTATTAACTGTGATGAATGGTGTCATCTTGTGGCAGAAAAGCATGGGGACATAAAATCAGTGTGAAAATCACTTTAAACCACTCTGCTTCTTCTCAAATCTCTGGCTATTTTCCTGTCTGCAAATGAAAAAAAAAAAGCAACAAAAAGCTGCTGAATAAGACCATGGCATTCTGTTGGAAGCTCTGCTGAGAACAGTAAGTGAGCCTTGAATTAAGAAGCAAAGATCATGAAAGAGGTACTGCTTTCACTATAGTGAAATGAATTTAGCTGCCTTCAATCAGAACAGGATTTCCAACAGTCAAAACATTTCTGGGTGCAGTTTTTAAGTGTGAGACAGAGTGTGTCATTTTGTCAACCAAAACACAGTGAAGTCTGGTATCAACCAGAAGGAGACAGATTGCCTAACAGATTTTGACATGCATCCAAGATGCCCATCTTCATTCATGCACAAAAAAGGTGCATACTCAGATTATGATATAACATATCGGGTGGCCTGGTGCTTCATATCTACAAATTCCCTTCCGTCCATCATTCAGATTTTGAGTCACAACTGTCCATGCGGATAATATTTGCAGCTGTGATGCAGATTGTTACATGAGCACAGATAAGCACAGATATGCAACAGTCATCATTTGCAGCTGTTTAACTGTTTCCATCAACAGTGGCATTACTGTATGTTAGTAATCATCTCAGAGGAAACTTGAGACAAAATTCAACCTCCTCCAAATCAAAGAGAGGATGAATATTATGCACATGCTGATGCCTGACAGCGGTTGCTTCAATGCCGTGCTGTGATGATGTGATGTGGTCGGAAATTGGATACATGAAGTTTGACAGAACGCGCAGACACTTCTGACATTTTTTTGTTTCTACTAGGATCCAGTGTAAGGGTGCAGAGGCCAAGCTTCTTTTAAAACCTCATGTTAAGTGTTTGAAACAAAATACATTTTGAGTGGTGTGCAGATGGAATAATAGAACAAACGAGATATTCAAAAGAAACTAATATCTGCTAGTGAATAAGTGCAGTTAGAGCATTTTTAGATCATCTCACTCCATTCATCTCCTCTGTTGTCTTTGTTCCTTCTTTTTTTTGCATTTTTTTACTTGCTTGCCTCTGTCTTGTGTCCTTCATTGCCTCTCCCCATCTCCTCCTCCTCCTCTCCACTGGAGCTTTTTGTTTTTTAACGGATGAGTTATTGACTTAAGCAGGGCCAATTAATCAGGGTGTAATGGGGCAGCAGGGAGGCCCAGGGAAGCTATGCATCATGGGCCAGAGATGAGCTCTGTCAGCCTGCTCATACAGCCCTCCTCAATCACTCCTACATTAACGCCAGGCAGAGATGATGAGGAGGAGGAAGAATTGGGAAAGAAAAACTGGCAGCAAAAAGAGGCAAACAGAAGAGAAAGGGAGCGGAGAGCAATGCACGTATGTGGTCATGCTGAGATTGTGTGAGCTCGTGAAACCACACAAGAAAAAATCCTTTGCCACCCAAGACCATTGGTTGTCTTTGGCAGATGTGTATCTGTGTGTGTGTGGTGAGGGTTGTGTTGCGTTGTGTTGCGTCTGGGTCTGATGAGATAAAACACTTGACTGCACTTTACACCCAAACACAGCATGTCAGAGATCAAACCTACTTCATAACATACAAACAACCTGAGATATCAGTTGTTTCTGCTTTGACAGAACATACAAATTTATACCCTCACGTACACACACGTGCAGCTATGAAAAAAAAAATCATGATACTGGGCTTGATGAAAACTCACTCACCACTGAGAGGATAATTCAATTTAATTTCAATTCAGTTTTATTTTTATAGCACCAAATCAAATCAGCAAGTCGCCTCAAGGCACTTTATATTGTAAGGTAAAGACCCTACAATAATAGAGTGAAAACCCCGACAATCAGACGACTCTCTATGAGCAAGCATTTGGCAACAGTAGGAAGAAAAAACTCCCTTTTAACCGGAAGAAACCTCCGGCAGAACCAGGCTTATCTGCAGAGACTGGTTGGAGATGAGGGAAAGGATAATAAATGACTAGTTTATATATCTCAGATTTTTATATATATAAAAACAATTAATACCTTTTAAGCTATATTTAAACCTCAATCATAGTCACATAGCTAGTCATCCCCCCTTTGCTTTTTGCCTCAGTGTTGTAACACAACAGCACAGTGTCTCCCCTACTCTCTGGCACAGTGCATACACGTGTTTGTATGGTTTATAACCATGAAGGAGTCAGAAGGGAAAAGGAGAAGAAAGTCAGAACGTATTTTTCTCAGTGCCCAATTTTGTATGGAGGAGTTCAAGTGTCTTATTCACGAGTTGCAGAAGAATGGAGGGGGAGATTGACAGAGGAACTGGTACAGCATCTATAGTGATGGTTTGCCAGTTTGTTGTGGTGATCTACGTTCTACGTTCCTACCCTCATCTGTGAACACAAGCTGTGGGTACTAACCAAAACAAGACTGTGGATACAGGGAAGTGAGCTTCCTCCAAACAATGTCAGGACCTCAGGAGAGGCTCAGCAGCTGCTTCTCTGCATCAAAAGTTGAGGTGGTTCGGGCATCTGACTAGTAGACACGTCCTAGGACATGATGGAGAGATTATGTCTCTCAGTTGGCTTGGGAACACCTCAGTGCACCCTTTCCTGAAGAGCTTAAGGAAGTGGCTGAAGAGAGGAAGGACTAGGCAACTCTGCTTAAAGGACTGGTTGTGCATTGGTCTTATGCAGAGCTTACACAGACTTTGCAGACTGTTGTCTACATGATGTAGCTGTTTACTGTCACCAGGGGGCAGTAAGGGCTACTCTTGTTCATGTTTGTGTTGTTGCTGTTTTTTGTTTTTTTGTTTTTTTTTACCTTAGCTCCTACCACCGAGAAGACTGAAGACATAATACACAAAGAACTTCTTCATAGTGAAGCCGAGTGTCAAAAACAATGAAAACTGTCCACTGCGGTCACTTTATGTGATTCTCACACTGCTTTTTTTTTTTTTTTTTTTTTTTTTTGCTTTTTTCTTTTTTTTTTTTTTTTTTAGAAGTGGAATAATTAGAGCTGAGTAGGGACTGTTCTGGGTAGAGAAAGAAAACCAGTTGATGCTAGTTATGC
>VUQS01038612.1:1460-18181 GCA_015108495.1 Heterochromis multidens | reverse complement strand
TAGATTGATAGTACCAGATAGACAGACGGATGGATGGATGGATGGATGATGGATGATGGATGGATGGATGGACAGTACTAGATAGATAGATGGATGGATGGACAGTACTAGATAGATGGATGGATGGATGGACAGTACTAGATAGATGGGTAGATAGATGGATGGATGGATGGACAGTACTAGATGGATGGATGGATGGATGGATGGACAGTACTGGATGGATGGATGGACAGTACTGGATGGATGGATGGATGGACAGTACTAGATAGATAGATGGATGGATGGATGGACAGTACTAGATAGATGGATGGATGGATGGATGGACAGTACTAGATAGATGGATGGATGGATGGACAGTACTAGATAGATAGATAGATGGATGGCTGGATGGACAGTACTAGATAGATAGATAGATAGATAGATGGATGGACAGTACTAGATAGATAGATAGATGGATGGATGGACAGTACTAGATAGATAGATGGATGGCTGGATGGACAGTACTAGATAGATAGACAGATAGATAGATGGACAGTACTTCACCCATTGTGTTTGGGTGTTCTTGGTGGCGCTCTCACTTGGTGTTGGCTCTCACTGCGGTATTTTATTACTTCCTGTTGCAATGCACTGTGTTGTTTTGTGTAGCTTATCTGTGTAGCCCGTTGAATTAAAAAACTTCTAGATAAACCCTTATTTCATAGTGTAATCTTCACGTTCTTTATATTAAGCACACTCTCTGCTGAATCACCTGCTAATTATATTCACAGTATTCATTCATTTTGTCTTTAGGGATTCGTTAGCTTAGCTTAGCTTAGCTTGTAGCTGAGTCACTAGCAGCATGGCTTCTTCACCTGTCCCTCCTGCACTTTCCTGCTCAGTGTGTAAGATGTTTAGTTACTCCTCAGCCTCCTTTAGTAATAATGATACTAATAATAAGTGTAGCCTGTTTGCAGCTGTGGAGGCCAGGTAAAATCACAGAGTGGGGTCAGCGGATGCTGAGGCACATAGTGCGCTAACTTTCTGCAGGGTCAATGGCTACAGACCTCCAAACTTCATGTGGCCTTCAGATTAGCTCAAGAACAGTGCCTGAACAGCACTGACCTCACAAATGCGCTTCTGGAAAAATGGTCAAAAATTCCCATAACACACTCCTAAACCTCCTCCTATACAGTACTGGATGGATAGATAGACAGTACTGAATGGATGGCTAAATGGATAGATGAACAGTACCAGATAGATGGAGAAATAGATTGATAGTACCACATAGATGGGTAGATAGATGGCCAGTGCCAGATTGATAGATAGTAACAGATGGACTGACAGATAGATGACAGTACAAGATACATGGATAGTACCAGATAGGGAGCATGTGCAAGGGAGCCTGGAGAGGTGGAGATATACATTGGAGACGAGAAATAAAACTCAGTAGAAGCAAGACAGGACATGTGTTTGAATTAGAAGGAGAGAGGTGGAAAAGTGAACATGCAAGGAGCAGAGATAGTGAAGGTAGAAGAGTTTAAATACCTGGGGTCAACCATCCAAAGCAATGGACAGTGCACAAGAGAGGTGAAGAAGAGAGTGCAGGCAGGGTGGAGCGGGTGGAGAAGAGTGTCGGGGTGATTTGTGACAGAAGGATAGCAGCAAGAGTGAAAGGGAAGATTTACAAGACGGTAGTGAGACCTGCTATGATGTATGGTTTGAAGGACGGTGCCATTGACAAAAAGACAGGAAGCCAAGCTAGAGGTGGCAGAGCTGAAGATGTTCAAATTTTTATTGAGCGGTTGGGCAACAAAGTTAGAGCAACTAGACTGAGATGGTTTGGACATGTGCAGAGGAGGGATAGTGGATCTATTGAACAAAGAATGTTGAAGATGGAGCTGCCAGACAGGAGCAGAAGAGGAAGACCACAGAGAAGATTCATGGATGTAGTGAAGGAGGACATGCAGAGGATTGGTGTGACAGAAGAGGATGCTGGGGATAATAGCGTGAGATGGAGGCAGATGATCTACTGTGTCGACCATTAAAGGGAGCAGCCGAAAGAAGAAGATGACCAGATGGATAGCGCCAGATAGATGGTACCAATGGTGGATGCTCATATTAAACATTGCCAAAATTTCAAATGTGCTAAAAGCTGAGGCTTTGGGCCACTGTTAACACTCTTTGACATATGAATGTCTTTGAGTCATGCATGCAGTCATTTAGCTGGAAATAAGCAGACTAGGTCAACTTTAATAAAAATGAGTCAGTCTGTGCTGCATTGTCAAGAGACTAATAACTGAAAAAGGAATGTAGTAGCAATAATGGTTGATAAACGTAAAGGAAAGAAAAAACTTATGTCCAACATTCAGCCAATTTCTCGCAGATTGTGCATTATCTAAATAACAGCAGCCTTCGAACTGCAGAGTGACATCTGACCTCCTAACTTGATTTCTGTCCAAAAGCCACAGTATCTTACTCTCCCTAAGCCTCATTGTGGCACCAATGGAATGGGCATTGGCACCGCAGAGACGTATACTGTGCCAGCTACTACCCATAATTCTTTTCCCTCAATTAGTGCTGGCCGCTCAGCCTTTAGTATTGACAGATAGTTGTATATTATCCCTGGCTGCATTAAATGCTTCAGAGATTTGCACTGTAATTTCAACCACAAAGTTTAGCAAATCCTTCACACTGTGCTAACGTGTAGTGGTGCCACTTCCTAAAGACATTAGTATATTATACCTTGCTTAACGTTTACCATAGGGAATTAAAGTAGGGCAAGAAAAGAGTAGAATGACTGGAGTAAAAGTCTGAAAGTATAGGAGTTTTTAGTCATTCATATTTCTTAATAATTTTCTCAACCTGATGTAATGATAATTGGTGGTATCTCAACAGGACTGAACATATAGCACATATAGGCTTTGACTCATCAGCTCTGGCATATGGACACTGAATCCAACCACAGGGAAAAGTGCAATCTGATCAGTCAACTTATGATAATATTATAGTTAGGATTGTGAAAGGTCAAACCACAGCACACGTCTTGTTTTACGTGGCCTCTGCTGAGAGAAGCCACAGATGGCTTCAGCATTGCTGCAGGGCCAACACTCTGCAAAGTGCCTCTAGGGAAGGGATAAATGCCAGCAAAAACCCATGCCCCTCCTTTCACCCCTTCTCCCCTCCGCTCGTTGCCCCTCACTCCCACATGGACGCTTGTTTGAAACTCCTCGCTGCTGGACATTTGCTCCTCAGTTGCTTGTGTCCAGAAATGCGCGCAGCAGCAGAATCTGCTGTGTACACGCTGTCTTCGGCATCCAGGGGGCATATCAGAGTAATTAGGGTGGATTAACTGATCATCATCTTTTGACCATGTGACCACAATGTTTAAAAGGTCAGCAGTGGTTCGTTTTGCCAGCTGCCTTTTAAACCACCTGTTGCACTCTTTTTGACATTTTCTGCAATCAAAATGAGGTATTTGCTGGTCATTGTGCCGACCTGAAGAACGGAGACAAAAAGAGCAGTTTTGGATTGCATGCAATATGTTGCACTTATTCATTTCACATACAGCGTCATCTAAATAGTTTTCTCATCTCCTGTTACTGCCCTAATGTGCACAGCTACTGCTTTTTAGGTCGTATTCAGCAACCAGGGCAACTGCACCCCACTCTCACAACCCAGAGGTAACCATAGACTTTAACAGAGTCATCAGATCCAAAATAAAATGACATGAACTATATTTAACCCCCTTTCCCACCCTATTTTTGGAACTTTTATGAGTAGTAGTCAAATAGAAAGCTGTGCTCAGTTCTGGGTACTAGCACCACCTGTTTCTGTTTAGAAATATGAAGCTAGATTTATAGAAAGACAACATTTTTATGTACCTGTGGGACATAAAGATAACTGGGTCACATTTAAATGTAGTAATCAGTTGATTTCAAAGTTATAAATATTCAGTTAACAACCTGTTACAGTTTCCTTTATTGTATGATCTAAATCAGTGGTTCCCAAATGGTGTGCTGTGGGCTCTTGTGTGACAACTATATTTTCATATATCAATACACAGCTACACAAAAAGTTATGAATAATTATTTACTGTATTGGTGCTTTGTAGGCATTCATTTCCTTTATAAAACTACACATAGTTATAGCATGGTGAGAATTATAGTGTGTGATGCATCAAAGGCCTTAATTGACACAGAAGAATTTAATAAGGGGGGAAATGGATCATGGACCTAGACTGGCGACCTGTCCAGGGTTTACCCCCCCCTCTTGCCCAAAGTCAGTTGGGATAGGCTCCAGCCAAACGACCTTGAAATGAACTAAGAAGATGCATGAAATATAGATCACTTTCATTTGTGGACCATTCCATATCTACCACCAGTGCTGATGAATCACCATCTAAAGAAAAGACAAGAAACTTAGTAGACAATATGGAAAAATTGTCTTATGGCTTTAGCTGGGCATATGATGTAAACTGCCCCCCAGATGTTCGATGATGCTAACACAGCTGCAAGGTAAAGGGACACTTGGAAACTAAACATCAAACCAGATTTGGCCTACTTATTTTAATCTTTTAAACAGCTATTTGTCACATTTTCTTGTGTACAGATAAATGCAACTCTATGAATACCTGCTCTCTAAAAGTTTGCACTGTCTTATGTATTGCTGTTTTTGATCTACCCTGCAGAGAACAACTTCTTCTTCCTGCTTAAGCACAGGATCTGTCTCCACCTGGGATGATCAAAGGCATCTTCCGGCACGGCATTCACATGCTGTCTTCCTTAAGGCACTTGAGCCACCACTTCTTCGGTCTCTCTAGGGGTCATCAACCTTAGGGGCTGAGGAAAAAGGCTTTGCCACTAAATCTTCATCATTTCTGGCCACGTTTCCATAACATCGAAGTTGCAATTCTTGCATCTTTCCTGCAATTTGTGCAACTCCCATTCATTTTCTGACATTGCATTCATGGTGTGGTACCATAGGGTAAGGCCTTGGATCCACCGAAGCATGTGTATTTCCACCGAGCTTGTTCGTGCTTCGTTTTTGCTGGCGACCACTCACATCCATAGAGGACTACCTGACACATGACAGTCTTCTAAATCTTCTATCTCAGGCCAATGGGCATCCGTCAGTTACAGAGAACGTCATTGAGATGATGCCACCTGTAGTGCTCAATATTGGTCACATGCCAAATATTACTTTGAGTATTCATGGCAATGGGGTCCAGAGTCCATGTACCAAGTTTGATTTTGACAGATGGCCTTGCCTGCTGCCAGTTTTGATTGCTGTTGATGGATCAATGCCTTTGTAAAGCAAGAATCTGTATGATTATGTTGGTGAGGCCTGGTATTGAGATCTGTGAAAAAGACTGGAAAAAATGTGTTTGCTGCCTGCTACATGGCAGAACTGACATCTTAAGGTGCTTTGAACTCTGCTAGATCCAAGGGTATCTTGTCTGTGAAGTTCAGAAAGATGATTCAGACGTTACGTGTATAAATGTCCCTCCAAATTCACTGGTGGTGTTACAGTGTTCATGGTGAAGACAATTTAATGTGTTCTTGTTTTGCCTATGCTCCACTTTTCCACCAACTTTTATGAAAATCAGCCTGGTACTTTTTGTGTAATTCTGCCAACAAACAAACTGTACTGAAAATAACCTTCTGAGATGGTAAATGGTAAATAGAATGGTTCTTGTATAGCATTTTTCTACTCTGAGTGCACGGAGCTTTAAAATATTTATTCTTTATGTGAAATCAAACAGACATTAAATAATCTTTCAGTCAGACCCAAAAAGAAGTATTTAATCTGTCACCAGAACGAAACTCTTATCATTATCAGCATATCTCAGAAAGACTTAATCAAAACCGTTAACCATACCACCGGTCCATATGGGACTACTTTGCTGCATCTACTTTTTGTTTCTTGGCTGGTAATTGGTGCTGGTGCCTTGCTGTGACTCTGCACTTTTCTGCTAACCACTGAACGGCTACTCAGTTATTTTTATGGGCTTCAGGCACACACACTAATGCAGTGGGTGTTAAAAATCCACAGGTTTCCAACCGTTGGAGAATTTACATTCACACCAAATTCAATTTCATGGTTCAAGGGCATCCACGATGGGGCCATCAAGTCTGCTGTTTGTAATTCTTAATCACTTGTCATCAATTCCCACAGCAAGCGGTTATATTCCGAGATGTGCTAATTGGAGGAATATGTTTTAGGTAATTAAAGAAAATGTTAACTTTGGGTTCATACTGCTGCCTAGCTCAAGAAATATCTACTTTTGAAGGAATACCTGCTTTAACTAGATGCCTGTTGGTCATGTGATGTTTTTAGGCTTTGAGAGAAACAAACCTATAAATAAACACTGCTTATGTTTCAAAGAAATCGCCCATAAACTTTCAGAAACCTAAATTTTCTTCCATAACAATAAATGTCAAGCACGTGTTCAGACGGTCTCCTGGATCTGTCCACCGAGGCCTAATTCCAGAAACTCCTGCTTGCTGCATGAATGTCACTCAACTGAACCTCTTGTAAAATTAATTGTGCGCATTAATCTGTAAAACTGTACCATAAAAGTTATTTCTGAGATGTCAAAACCAATCCAGGCCTGTTTGACACATACCTGATACTACTCTACATCCGTCTGTGTTAAAAGCACAGGCATATCATTGGGAGACAGGAGGTTTCCATAATCTTCTCTCCCGTTGTCTCCTTAGAGGAACGTCTACTCTTCATCACTGTCAGCTCTCTGTCCCAGGAGAGACAATGCTCAGCTGCCTTGGAACTTAGGGTCACATTTTTTGCTCGTCACCTAACCCCTCCTCACAAACAAACACTGACATTGAGGAATTTTGTGAACATATCTGGAGTGAACACCAAATTTGTCCTCGCTCCAAACTTCCAGCAGCCTTACAAAGTCATTAATCATGCGATAGCTTCCCAGAGGTGACTGTCAGTTTTGGGGTAGGAATAGTGATTCCTCATCGCTAAGCGAAATAGCAAGCAGAGTGCAGACGGAAAGGATAAATCACTCTAGAAGTGAAGACAGGTAGCATTCAGCAGCTGGCCATCTGGCCCTTATCATGTCCCAGACTGGCTGATTTTATTGCTTTTCATTGCTTTCTGGGGGCCCGAGAGAGATTTTAACAAACAACCTGTCAATCTTGCCTGATATGATCATCTTCTGCTGGTTGTTTAAGTGATTACAACCTGGATTTTAAACATCATGCCCTCTTAAGATGAAGTGGCTTCCCAGGGGCACATTGTTTAAGTCAGTAGTCAGATGGACATTGGAGGCTGTTTACTATAACCCCAATCGATATATTTTCATGGAATAAGGTTTAAAATGTTCATATAAAGGAGAGTTACTTAACAGGCAGTAGTGTCACTTATAAATTGACCTCTCCTGTTAATTTTGGGAGACACAGATAATGTGGAGTTTTCCTAAATTAGGCCAAAATAGTGTATTTGTATCACTGTTATTTTGCACTATTTATCATTTATATCATGTGTGTTGTACTGTGACTGCAACATGATACCTACCAATGCCAGATAGGCTAGTGTAGGCCCCAGTTACAGACCTAGAGACTGGTTGGTGACCGCCTAGCAACCACCTGTCACTAGGGAAAGATTCCCCGACTGGTTGAGGGTGGTTGCTGTGAAATAAATTGTTAAGCCTCAGGCACGGAGGCCTAGAGACCAGTAAGTGAGACCGGTCAGTGATTCCTTGTTAACCATTGGTCACTATGGAAAAATATGAATTCCTTGACCGTTTGGCGAGGGGTTCCTGGAGGTTGCTTGCTGTCACTAGGTGAAATTGGTCACCATAGTTGGCGAGTATTCGTTAACTATTCGCTAAGTAGTTGTGAAACTGTGAAGAGTGTGAACCAATAATGGAAACCATTTGCCTGCACAGTAAAAGTTGAGCCTTGAAAAGTATTGATTTTGCCACTTCCAGTTTGCCTTGCACTTTTTAAAGTTTTGTTTAAAGTTATTGCTCGGTGGTTATAACATTTGCAAATGAGTCTGCAGCTTCCTTGCAAATTGTGGTGACCGCAGCTATCCGGTAGTACCCTGTCAGTCACAAAGAGGTTTTTGGTGCTACACCTTCTTTGCAGTCAATTTAACTTAGAGACAGCCAGCAGCCTCCAGCAGCCATTTTCCAACCGGTCGGGGAATACGCATTTTTCCCTCATGACTGGTGGTCATATCACGTCCAGTATGGTGGACAACTCTCAAGCAATGTGTATTGACAAGTTGTTAGCCAGTGAGTGTACGGTTTATCAAGTAGATCCAACCCTTACTTGTTACTTGTCCAGTTTCAAAGGATGCCAGTGGCAAAAACACTCATCTTGAGGCTTTGAAATGGGATTTCACAAACCAGAGCTGCCAGTGCACTGCTAGTGCTGTTCCCAGGCCCTGATTAATAGAAAGTGTTGCATCAGGAAGGCATGTGGGATAAAATCTTTGCCAAATCAAATTAAATTAGCTACCGAGTTATCCATGTTCGCAGGGAAGCTTGCTAAATTAGCCAGAATAAAGATAACTCAGGGTTGGTTTTAATAACCAAAAGCAATAAATGCATCATCGGTGAATCGAGTGCCCTGCTGATGTTGACTATAGATTTGCCTGGACGTCAGCCTCATTTGTCCAGGCAGGCTTCACTAGATAAACTAGCTTTCTTTTGGCTAATGTTAGTAGGAATGGGCGCTCTTCAATCAAAAATACATTATTATTCACTAGAAACTATTCTTCAAAAATCATCCCCAATCCCCACTCTGCCCTGAAATGACTGTGCATAATTGTGGCAGTCTTGTAATATAGAAGCTTTATCTGGTGGAGATTGGACTGAATTTCATTTTACTTTATTTTCAAAGCATTTTGATGGCTGTGGTCGTCTTCGGCTTTGCATCGGTTCTCCTGTTTAGCATGAAAACTCACTGCACCTTTCACGTTTTATAGGCCCATCATCTGGTAGTTAACATTTTTTTGTTTATTGGTTGTCTTCAAACATCTTATAGGTGCATTACTGGCACCTTCTGGTGCTAGAGAGACATTATATCCTATTAGCCACTGGTAAAAATTGCTTTGTGGTTTACCCTAGCTTTTCAGCTAATGCTGTCACTATTAAAGTACTATATGAAGTTGATCTGTTTTTGGTTTTTTATTTATCCTTATGTGGAGTGGTAAAGTTTGTTTGACTTTAGTGATTAGTGTATCACATCTCTAAACTACATTTGGCTAGTGTTGCTAACTGTTGGCACTGCAAATGCCACAGTCATCCCAAATCCCTCAGGTAGAAATCAGTCTACAGGCTTTTTAAAGTAAATAAGTCTGTTAAGGACTAATTTTTTGAGTTGGGTTAGAATCCATTCATACATTGACAATAAACATCATTATTATTATTATTATTATTATTATTATTATTATTATTATTGTTTTATACTTGAAAAAATGGTACATACTGAACTTTTAAAATGTGTACTTATGCTCCCACACATATACCAGTGTCTGCAGACAGTCTCCTTCCACACAACAGCTTGAAATAGGTGTCAGATTTCTTTTTTTCTCCAATAGGAAAGTGCATTATTGCTGTAAACATTGTTTAGAATATCATTTAATGGTTTCCTCCAAACCTTGTGGACTCTTACCATTCTTGAACCTTGCTGCTTGTCCAAGAAGACCTTTACCACTCAGCAATCTGACTACTGAAACACTTCTCCAGATGGTATGGTTTGCACATCTGTTGAAGGCTCCAGATGTTTTGGGATGCACCTGGCAAGCCCCAGGGCATCGTTTTAATTTGTCCAGATGTGGGGGGAATCTTGGGGGCTTGCTAAAGGAGGTGTAGGAGGAAAAGAAATGTTAGTCTAAAAATTGTAAACCATCCATCAACTGTGTTAAACCGACTGTCAACAATTAGTCAATAATACAAATAATATAGATACACTCAAACGACTTTGTAATTAAAACAAAATTTCTGTTCTTTATTACAGCCTTTAGATTCAAGTTCAACTTGTCTCAATCCATACATAATTGGTTCTTTATTTTTTTTTATATTGGTGATGCCTCTCTTGACTTTTCTAGAGACTTTTTAGACTTTCCTAAAATACAGCTGGGTCCCTTTGTTGCTTGCTTACAATTAACAGGAATTAAAAGCATACAGTCATTTCCAAGTCTTATAAATAATATAAATGCACAGTATAAATAGTATAAAGCATAAATGGTGTCCAGATGATGAATCATTATTACTCTGTTGGTCCATAAGGAGGACATTTATGGCTCCAAATGAAATATCTCTCCTCCTACTGGATTGATTGCAATTGAATTTGGCACAAATTTCTGTGTTTTTCTGCAGATAAATTCTAATAACATTGGCGAGGTATGTGTATCACAGCTCTTCAGCCTTTGTGATGCTTTCTTTTAAACCTTTTAAGACTCTTTTTATTTCATTTTTTGCTGCCACTTGTTGGTCACCTGAATTGCTCGCCCATTTGATCCAGACTGAAATATCTCAACAACTATTGGATCTTCAGCTATCAAATGTGCTACAGACTTTCACTTCACTTTTCCAAGTTAACCAGCTCAAAATCTGCTTTGTGGGTTGGTTCAAAAGTCTGAAAAGACATTCACGGTCCCCAGATAGCACATCCCAATGATTTTGGTAATCCCTTGGTTTTCCCCTACTGCCTCCGTGAGGTCCTAAAATTTGGTACAGATATTCAGTATTGGTGAGCAAACATTACAAGACCTACACTGCTGTTATATGTCCCATGAGACCAATTCAAATTAGAGCAAAGTGAGGCTACGCTTTCCATGAGCTCACCACATGCTAACACAAATGATTGCATTTGTCCTGCAACAAATCAAAAATGTGAGCCCCTGAAAACACAAAATATTAATATATTTGATTTTAATAATGACTGAATTCAATTCAATTCAATTTTATTTATATAGCGCCAAATCACAACAAAAGTCGCCTCAAGGTGCTTTATATTGTAAGGTAAAGACCCTACAATAATACAGAAAACCCCAACAATCAGACGACCCCCTATGAACAAGCACTTGGTGACAGTGGGAAGGAAAAACTTCCTTTTAACAGGAAGAAACCTCCAGCAGAACCAGGCTCAGGGAGGGGCAGCCATCTGCCGTGACCGGTTGGGGGTGAGGGGAGGAAGACATGCTGTGGAAGAGAGCCAGAGATTAATAATAACTCATGATTAAATGCAGAGAGGTGTAAAAACACGTTTTTGTGTTATAGAGCAAAAAGAAGTGAGAGAAGGAGAAACGCTCAGTGCATCATGGGAAGCCCCCAGCAGCCTAGGCCTATTGCAGCATAACTAAGGGAGGATTCAGGGTCACCTGATGAAGTTTTAAGCCTAATCTTAAAAGTAGAGAGGGTGTCTGTCTCCCGAATCCAAACTGGTAGCTGGTTCCACAGAAGAGGGGCCTGAAAGCTGAAGGCTCTGCCTCCCATTCTACTTTTAAATATCCTAGGAACCACAAGTAAGCCAGCAGTCTGAGAGCGAAGTGGTCTGTTGGGGTGATATGGTACTATGAGGTCTTTAAGATAAGATGGGGCCTGATTATTCAAGACCTTGTATGTAAGGAGAAGGATTTTAAATTCAATTCTGGATTTAACAGGGAGCCAATGAAGAGAAGCCAATATGGGAGAAATATGCTCTCTCTTTTCTCTAGTCATGATTTCTGTATCTTTTCAGCACCATATTGCTACTCGTTGTCAAGTACAGCATCATACTACTTTACCCACTACAACAACAGCAGCAGGTTAAAGTCAAGACAAGTTGCTTATTTAAAGCACACTTAAAAGCAACAGGAATTGAGCCAAAGTGCTTTCCAGTAAAGGCAAACAGATTATTATTTCAAGCACACAAAAATATAAAAACTAAATCTAAAAGCAAAACCCAAATAGCATGGCTGCAGACTCTTAGAATCACATTTTAAACTCTTCTTTTTAATACAGACATGGATATTGGTCTTGTTCTGTACTGTATTATAACTATTTTTGGCACTTTGGTCCAGACCTACCTACCCTGCCTACCCACCTTGCCTACTCTCCATACCCGCCCTACTTACCTGTCTACCCACCCTCCTTCCTACCTACACAAAGAATGATAAGTTGAAAAGTCTGAAATAATCTTATTCTGTCTTCCTGCGAATTGTACACTGCCCGTGAGATGGGGTTATAATAAGAACACTTCAGCATGTTGAATAGCTGCTGTGGTTTATGACCAAATATCATGCCCATCAGCTTAAGCTTGACATTTGTGTCAATTAGCAAAAAATTGAGGGTTAACATGCTAAATATAAGCATTTAACATTGTCATTCTGAAGATGTTAACATGCTGACAGAAGCATTTCACTCCACGTGCCACTATGCTTTAATTACAGTATGACAGAGTTACTATCAGGGCCGTAAATTCTTAGTTTTGTTAGATATCTGCAGTCCCTGTTAAAAATGTTAAGACAAGATTTGTGTTTTACTGATGTTTTATTTCATATCTTTATGGTTTGAGAAGCCTACCAAAACTCTGAAATGTGGTTTAAAAAAAAATAGTAGTCTGTAGATATAAATAAAGTGAACTAAAATAAAGGAAATGTCTTTAGCTCTAGTCTTTGTTAGTTTGGTCAAATTTATCAGCATAACCAGCCTGAGGAGGTTTTGGTGAATATTTTTATTGAGACCTTCTAGATTATTCTGTGCCAAGTGTTTAGTTTTATTGTCTTATTGTAATGTTGTAAACTTCATATCAATCTGACAAATACCCCCCATATCATAATTAAATTAAAAACTAAAGTAAACCTTTTTAAACAATGAGAAACTAAAGTGAAATGAGCAAATGCACTCTGTAAACTAAATTAGACTAAATAGGATTTAAAACAAAACATTTAAACTAAATAAAAACTGTTGGAAAATATAAAACTATAATACCTTTGATTTGGGTAAATCAACCCTCTGTTGTTGGGGTTCAGTATCCATTTTAATATAATTACTAAACATTATTAAGCAGCCTTATCATGTATTATTAATGACTATTTATAAATGCAGACTTAAAAAGGAATATATGTTGAATCCATTCAATTTCTATTAACTTTACACAACAGGAATCCTGTCCAATAACGGGGTCTCCAGCTGCCTTGGACTACTTCTTCGCCCCTGAACATCCCTCTTCCCGTTCTCTCACTCTCACTTCCTCACCTGTCAGAGGTGGAATGTCGCTGGCGGATACAGTCCTCCAGGGTCTGACTCCTGACAGATGTAACGATGCTCAGTGGAAATGTTTCCCAGCTCCTGTTCACAAACAACACACAGCAGTGTCCACTGTGGAACAGCAGCTGCTGTCTGCCCGAAACAAGCAGCTCATGAATGAAGAAGATAGGCAGTCATTACTAAGCCAGAGCAGCTCATGTGGCTGCAGGATGTTTAAGATTTACAGTAGATTCTATTTCTTCTTTTAAATGCTAAATTTTATGTGCCTGAACCCACAACCTGAGCACTTCTACAACTGTAAAATTGGTAAAAAAGAAAAAAAGTTTAACTTGCATTTATACAAAATATATATATGGCCACATTTGATTTAAATTGCTAAGTTTTAAAATGAACATCATTTAGACTATATTTCACCCAGGAGCAAAATTGGATAGCTCTTCATAATACAGCCTGCGTGTAACGTCACAATATTTACCATATAATATTTCTGAATTTAGGGATATTTAGGGAAGTTTTATTTCTCAGCTTCTTGTGATTAAATTAAATACTAAACAGATAATTAATAAACTTTTTATTTTAATTTTAGGGTTTTGTTTATACAATTAAAGTTAATAATAATGGACAAAACATCTTGAAAAAATAATGATAAAAAGTAAATTGACAACAAAAACAGAGAACAAGATCTTCAAAAAACTGGGAAAAAAAATCAGGATTGTAAGTTAGTTACTGAAACACCATTTAAATGATATAGTACAGCCCACACCTCAAATAATTCTTCTTAAAACTTCTGCTTATAGTTTAGGTTGCTCTATACTACACCCTGTGTCCATAACAGTGATAATTTAAAAAGGTGAGGTTAGGATACTTCATAATACATCCAACACCCATAATACTACAGTGTACTTCAATGTAAGAGGTGGAGGAGGGGGGTTAGGATATATAACCTATATACATATATAATGTATTTGAAAACATTGGTTTTCAAATATTTTGGGCCCATGTCACACCAAGGCACATCCCAAAAATGTCGGGACACACCTGTATTCATACCTTTGGAAGTAGCCCAGGTTTCTTTCAGAAGCGATGATTGGTTTCTAGCTCTTTAATTTGCATGACTCCATATCAGCATTAGCCAACTTATCCCAACAGATGCCATATTCAGGGCCCAGACCAGCTAAAGCCATAAGACTGGTAGTTTTTACAGCAGTTTCTATGGATTGTTCTTTTTTTTTTACTCTCTTTAGGTTGTGGGGATTGTACTGGTGGTTAGTCATGCTCCACACAAAAAAGTGATTGAAAAAATGTTTTGCTATTTTGCTATCATCTGGTAAATAACTGCCTACAAAATACTGATGCGGTGAATTTAAAATTCATTAGTTGCTTGTTGTGCACACCAGTGTGCACAACAACTGCTCTATGACACGGCCCACACCCCTAAGACTGATGCATGATTACAATTTTTTATTTATTGTGTTTAACCTTTATTTGGAGTGTTGACATTAAAAATCTCTGTAAAATGTTAGAAGGGGAGGTAAGGATACTCAATAATGCAGCCCACACCCTTAACAATACAATATAAGGGGAAACATTCCTCTAAAATACCCTCAAAGTACTCACTACTTAAAATAAACTCACTGTATAATTTGTATCTCCTCTCATTTAAAGCACCCCAAAGGTAGTCATTAATTAAAAAATAATTACAGTATAATGTGCTCTGTTGCACGTACCTGTAACAATTTTGAATACTAAGATTACATCATAAATTTTTAAAAATTACATGATAAATTTTGGTACCTAATAATGTGAACGTTAACATTTGGAGACTGTTGGAGACTCGTAAAATGTTTGTGTCCATGTCTTACTGCAGATGGAAAGAGCACTTCTGTAGGAGGATAGTTAAACCTGTAAATAGTTTAGATTTTTAAATGGTTCTGCCCAAAACTGTTAAATTAGCAATAATATATGCATATTTAATGTACAGATCTTTCCACTGGACACAGCAACAGAAGTGCAGAATCTATAATCTCCCCCTTAGAGAGAAAAGAAGTTCTGTGGATCCACTCTGCCCAGGCCCGATCTTCATGGCAGTTTTCCAGCTCTCAGCAGGAAAGGAAGTGGCTCTCACGGGTGGCGCTCAATTCGCCCTCTACTGGGCGGAAGTCAGGCCTCAATGAGGCTGTCAGTGGAATAGGTCATGCTGTCAGAGCACACCAGAGTTCACATCCTCTCATTAGACTGCAATACTTTCAACATCCCTTCATGGGGAAAAAAGCAGAGTCAGGGAAATTGGGCTGAGCCACACATAAAAAACAGGCTTATGGTGACGGGATTGTGCAGGTGTGGTCAGGTAGATGGAGGGAGAGCGTGTGCTGGAATTTGTTTTTTTGCACATGCACACACAGTCACACACCGGCTGTATCAGCTTACACCATGTGCTGAAGACATAAAGATTCTCAGCTGCTGAAGTGTGACAGGAGGGGGGCTGCAATATCGAGGTTCAGGTTGTTGTGTTGTGATACTGAAACGTCGAGTTTGGATGTGGGCTGCGAGAGTGACCCTGAAGCTTTCTCTGAAGCAGCTCTAATAACAAATTATTTCCAGGTTTATTCTTGTGGAAAAAACTGCACTAAATCTATGTTTTATGTTCCGATTGATTGAAAATGAGCGTGCTTCATCAGGATGTGAGCTACTCAAAGAAACAGAACTCATCAAACGAGCTAGAAACTTTATTTGTTAAAACAAGTATATAGAGTTGCTGCATTACAACATTTATCTTGCTAGATTGCGGTTTTATATATTTACCAACAGTGGTTCAGAAAGGCAACTCCTACTGGAAACAAATGGCATATGAATACAATACAAATTAGCAAACATATCAAAATCAGTTTTTACAACTTTTTTTGTAGCAACCAATTCTTTCTATTGGTGTGCCATAGTGCAAACTGTGTTGTTTGTAAGACAGAGTCTAAGCATGATTTCAACATTCATATAGTTTTCTGTCTTAAACACATTTTCATTTGGAGGCTGCATTCATCGTGCCTTCAGTTCAAGTCCTTCTGTCCAGTCATGTGAATTTACAATCAGAATAATTCAAGTGTATCGGGCAGGTCGGGCTGTTTGGTTGGATACTGACAATTGTGACTGAGGGAGAACAATCTCTCAGTTGGGTATATTGTTGCATGTATGTATGGCAGAGTACATGAAGACCTGTCAAGACCAAAAGTGGTACTTTAGACTGGTGGAACATGTTTGTGTCCATAGGATCTGAACAGGGATTAACCACCACATCATTATGGGAAAAAAAAAAAAATCATTAAAACTGAAACTTTGAGCAACACAAAAAAAATCAATCTCCAAATTAGTCAGTCTTTTCTGTAGTTTAACTTTTCATTGACACTTAGGGACACGTACTAAAACGTGTTCTACCAGTGTGAAATATCACCCTAAAGAGTCTCCAGCTGTGTTTTTCCAAGCCCTTTCAAAAAGTCCTTGAGGATTCCTGGTTTCA
>VUQS01038611.1:9592-25043 GCA_015108495.1 Heterochromis multidens | reverse complement strand
TTGAACGGGGAGTCAAGGAGGCCATTTACGTGAAAAGGGAAAGACCATCTCTGAACCGAGGAGGGGGCCTAAGGGTACATCTGTCACCATCTTACAATGCTGTGATTGCAGCCATTCCCCAATCTCTGTGAATGGTACTCATGGCCATTGATCAATGGTCATGAAAATTTGCATACTAACGATCATGAAACTGACCTCATGGCCCATTGTTAGTCAGTGGTGCTAGTTTCGGTCATTATGCAATGTACTGTTTATAAGGTTGGGGAAACCTGAAGTCAGCTGAGACTGAAGAAGTCACTTGGATAGTGACGAAACGTTTCTCCCACTGAAAACGCTACGTCCAGATGAACAGATTCAGCTTTTTGGGTAACCTCCTTCCGACTAGTAAAAATCGGTGCTTGCCTGGCGATTGCATTGAATTTTTTCAATGTGACTTGCGACTGATAGCAAGTACTTGCAGTGACCAACTGGTTGCCCAGAGGTTGAGGATCAACGTCTTTCGACCGCTTTCAATTGCAAAGCAATTACACAGGTCACCTGGTGGGAGGCGACCTGTCTCCAAACAATCGTGGCCCAACTTGGACTGACTACAAGCACTCTCAGACAGATTGGCAGCACATTGCAATTAATCTGAGTCAGTCTGTGCTGATGAACAGAACTTGTTTTTAATGCATTGCCAACTGATTGTATTCTGATTATATTCCAATATGAAATCAAGGTTGCTAAGCACCTTTGTAATTTTCCATCCAACAGCAACTATGACACTTTTTGTGAAAGAATTTCTGAATTTCTGTTTCATATTGAGGAGGTTTTGTCTGCACTCTGAATGTAAGTAGTTAATGTGAAATTCTCTGTATGCAGACAGCAAAAGAATTGTGATTTTTATCACAGTTAATATTATCACAGCAAGATTGCATGTAATTGCCATCTTGACCCCATTCAATCACAGACTGATAGCAGACTGACTCTGTCTTATTGTAGTTTTATCACCATCTTGATGCACCAAAGTCACTTTGAAGACCGCAGCTGACTGTGAGTGATTGCACACTGGTCCCCGTCTTTGAAACAACAATTTCAAAGGCAACGAGAACACAAGTTCATTGCACAAAGTCACAGTACTTTTGCTCGTGCCATGTCCTCCAACCACTGTTTTCTCTAGTGTGACTGTAGAATTATAAATGTACTGAAGATTATATTCAAACAAATTTGTAGTCCTGTTAATGTGTTTTACCTTTCCATTGAGTGAAAATATATGGACACACTTTCAGTCAAATTATCAAATCAAAATTGTTTGTGTTTTTAAATTAGTGGTTAGTGTTAGATAAATTTCTTAAAGAGGACACTACGTGGACAAAAGTATTTTCAAATCTTTGAATTCAGGTGTTGCGGGGGGCTGGAGCCTGTCCCAGCTGTCATAGGGTGAGAGGCAGGGTACACCCTGGACAGGTTGCCAATCTGTCAGAGGTGCAACAAGTCAGTTTGTGAAATTTCTTCCTCCTAGAAATTCCATGATCAACTGCAAGTGGTATTATTGCAATGTGGAAGTGTTTAGGAAACACAGCAGCTCAGCCACGAAGTGGCAGATCACGTAAAGTTACAGAGGGGGGTTTCCAAGTGATAAGCTCATAGTGTGTAAAAGTTGCCAACACTCTGCGGACTCAATAACTGCAGAGCTCCAAACCTCCTCTGGCATTAACATCAGCTCAAAAATGGTGCGCCAGGAGCTTCATGGGATGGGTTTTCATGGCCAAGCAGCTCCTGTAGGTGTATTGTGTAGGTGGCTCAGTACTTTTGCCCATAAGACAAGAAGATACAGACAGAGTCACATTGAAAACATAGGAAAAGGAAAAAAAAAACTTAGAAACATAAAGAAAGAGTGCCATAAAAAACTAAAGACCATGATAATGTTTGTCTGCACAGTGGTTCAATGCCCAAAGAAAGCCTTTTGTAAATATTTATTTAAAAAAAAGCAAAAGCAGTAAATCCTTCAGTATATTTCAAAAGTTTCCAATTTGGATCAATCAGGTTCCCGGAATTGTGTTTGTCTGAGATGCTTGTTGCTCTATGACAGCTGGGATAGGCTCCAAATTACATAAAAATACATAAATTGTGGATCTTTATTCTGAACTTGATCTAATGTGGAGTACATGTTTGTCTAAACGTGTCCCAGGATTCTTCGCAACTCTAAGCAGTTCATTGATTTTAAGCTTTCTAAAGTCCTGCTTAACAGTGCATTAAAGGCTATTTGATGCAGCTCACTGCTTTTTCCATGCTAACAAGCACCCCTCTGTCATTTTTTTCTGTGTTTTCTTTTCCCAAAAACCCCCACCACAGTTCCAGAAGCCAAATGAATTTTCGCCACCATTCCGGTTTGGCACGGTGCCCAATGGAAGCACAGAACGCAACATCCGCAACAACTACCGGGACATGCATGCCTACATGACCAGCTTCCACCAGAAGAATGTAGATGAAGCCTTGTACAGTCTGAAGACTGGGTGAGGAGCAGAGAGATAGCGGGGAAGATGGCGAGCCTGATGGGGGACATTAGGAAGGAGGGAGTTGAAAAGATTTTAGCAGGGAGAAGAGAGACAGTGTTATGAAGCCGTGAGGTCCTGTACTGATGCAATATAGAGAAAAGATGATGAAGGAATAAGGAGAGGGAGACAGAGGAAAAGAGAGCATCCTGGGTAATGTGGGTGGGCAGCATATCTGCCTGCCACTGGCACCCAGAATAACAGCGTAGCACGCGTTTGCTCTGAAAGCTAAGTAATATCTTTATTTTCTTGTCACTCTTCTCTCCTTCTGTCTTCAAACATTTTCAACAACCACGGCTGAAGAATACAGGACAGTGATGTACTTCTGATGAAGGACACAGAGGTCCTGGAGCCCTGAGGGGCCTTTGGTGGGAATGTGTCACCAATCTGGAGAGCGTCATGTCGCTTTATCTATCAACTCAGGGTTAATATGGATAAAACACAATGCAGGGTTTTTACAGGAACCATGACAGTTTGCCACCCCAGACCCTGAAAAACCTTGGTCACATGGTCAGTTTAGTTATTGGGCTTTATAAAACCAAATCACCAAAAGTGAACTTAAAGATTCATTCTTGACACTGGAAAGAGTCATTTGACAAAAGTGATCACTTGTCATTTCCCACATTTCTTCACTCCTGGATGGAGTTGCTCAGTTGTAACAGAGAGATTTACATTTTAACTCTATGACTTAGGTCACATGATAATAAACTATCACCATGACAGCAGAGCAACTTAAAATAGATTATATTCCATCATTAAAGAAAAGTTAATGACTGTATCACCCCCTACCTGGTTTATTGTACTCATTTATATTTTATTTGATGGATTCAAAATAAAGTATCTCTGTGCCATTAGTGCATTCAAAACATCTCACAATTTTAATAAAAATAAAGAATGCATAGCACGCTTTATTACCCTCAATTTCCGTGTAATTTCTCTCGAAATTTGTCATATCATTCAAAAATTACTTTGGAAATCTGGAAACCACCAAATCGTACTGTACTTTAAAGGAAGCCTCTCGGACCGTGCTACATCTCAGCGATGACACAAATGATTGTGATTCAGAAGTGTCCTAAAATCTACACCTAAAATGTGTTGTATTGAATCAGTGAATGAGGGAGTGATTTGAACATTGTCACTATAAAGAATTATTATTGGTAAAAGTGGCTCCACAAGTTGACTTCCAGCTCATTTTTCATCTGTCATGCTCCACAGCAAATTGGATGCCTTCATCTATGACGCTGCAGTACTAAACTACATGGCTGGCAGAGATGAGGGATGTAAGCTGGTCACCATCGGGAGCGGCAAAGTGTTTGCCTCCACCGGCTATGGCATCGCCATCCAGAAAGACTCAGGCTGGAAACGAGCCGTGGATCTGGCCATTCTGATGCTGTTTGGAGATGGTAAGGACTTAAATGATGCAATGTTGGAAATTAGTAAATATTCTAGTATCTCATTAAGAACTGTTTTTAAGTCAGTATCATTATATTTAATAATTATACAAGTTATACAAGTCATTACAGTCTTAATAGATTTGTTAATTGTCGTGTAAATTTAGTTTTTAGAGATAATGATTTATCTGTATTGTCATAACTTCAGTGACTGTTGTATACTGTAGACAGGGCTTAGACAAATAGTATTATGTTGTGATAGCTACATTATAGGCAAATCAAACAGATCTATTACTTTTAATAAACTTCTGCTGCAGCCTTAATTTGTACAATAATCATTCAGGTTGAAAATAACAAAGTGAAGCCGTTCTCTCATCGGGGTAGTAAAGCTGGAGTCATGGAAGGAGCAGTGACTCAGAAGGTGGCCGGTGCTCGTTATGGTGATAACCCAAGAACCTGCTGATGAAACCTAGCAGTCAGCGAGGCTGTCGAGCTGCAGGATGAGGCCTCCTGAGCCAGGTTGGCACAGCACAGGCCTTAATCAACAGTGTGGTACCAGCAGGCCTGAAAGGCTGCAGCTGCTGTGGCTGTAGAAGTGAAAGCTTCAGTGGGGGATGGTTTGTTTATTTGGTAGCTCGGGGAGGTGTCTTTGCAAAAGCCTGTTTTGGCAAAGAAATTAAATATTGACCTTAACTGAAGATTGCTAGAAGTAAAGCTGGGCGAGATTGGTCTTGAAATGCTGAAGCCTCTGGATGTTGTTAGGTTGTTGTGATCGTCTTATTTCTCCACATTGATTTCAGGAACAGGGCCTACAGACCGGTGGAGTGATTACGTGGAAAAACTAAATTCAGCTTGAAAACCTTAAATATATTTGATTTGTTCAGGCTGGGTCTGGAGCACATCAGTAATGATAGTCTTATAAATATATCAGTGACATGATTTGAGAGAGTTTGTCTGCAGCAGTGACATATGAAAGGGGATGTATTATAATAATTTAAAATTCCATATTTTTATTCTTGGACTCTAATAGAGTCAGAAAATAAAAATAGAGTAGCTTTGTTTAAGTCACAGTTTTCAAATGTCAAATTCTTTTTATCTTGTATTGTTGCAGCCCCTCAGATCATCCACTATCTGAAATAAGCAGTTTTAGCCTGTCTCCTTTTAATGCTACCCTCGCTTTAAGCCTCCTTTATTACGATCGACTGCAACTCGTAAACACAAGGTTTGGACAGCAGCAGATTTGTATGGTCATCAGATAGGTATCTCAGGCAGAAGGGTCAGAGGCATCGGGATGTCTACTGTCACTGACTTCACAAAAATCCAAAAGTACAAAAATTTTATATATACATGTACGACAGAAAAGAGTAATAGGTCGACTTTAAAGTAAAATCCTTCCATTTTTTAACTGATGTAAACTTTAACAGATGCAGACATAAAAACTTTAAAGCTCAGGCTACAATGAAAAGTACATACATTTTTTAAAACCTTTACCACCTCCACTGGGTGATAAGTGATATGTGCAGGGAGTTCAGTAGCAGGCAACAGTGAGTGCTTATAACCAGCAGATTTATCTTTCTTTAAACTGATGCTGTAGTCTCATCATATATTATGGTGGCACTACTACACCATTGTGTCATTATTTAAATATAAAGGAGGCTGAGTCCTGGGTACGGGACTCAAAGCAGAGGAGCTAGAAAATAATGGTGTTGACACCGTCTGTGAAATGTGATACTGTATGCATCACAGAGCAATGCTCTCAGTTTGTCGGTTTGGTTTTGTTTTAAGCTCAAGCTCTTTTCGTGTGTTTTGGGTGGTGACTGAAAGAAGGCAGCAGGGTGTCTGATGTCATTCTGAAAGAATGATGATGATGAGAGCACCGATCAAAAGAGCCTTAGTATCAAGCTGCTGCTTTCTACATGATCAGAGTATTGGGCCAGTTAAGAAGGTTTGGGTTACATGGTGACGCTGCAAACTTTGCACCTCTTTTTGGACAGGATGGCTACATAGCAGAGGTTCATGCAGTCAGACATTAGATAAATGGAACTATAGTAAAACTACAACAAATTCACCTCATCTGTATGTGAAAACCTTCTTTTTCACAGTTGTGAAAAAGAAGGTTTTCACATGATTCTGTGCTGTTCTGTGAAAAACTAAGTACACCCAGTGATTCTATAGTTTGTAGAACCACATTTAGCAGCAATAACTTGAAGTAATGGTTTTCTGTATGATTTTATCAGTCTGTAACATCGTTGTGGAGGAATTTTGGCCCACTCTTCTTTACACGTTGCTTCAGTTCATTGAGGTTTGCAGTCATTTGTTTATGTACAGGTCTCACCACAACATTTCAGTCAGGTTGAGGTCTGGATTTTGACTGGGCCATTGAAACAGCTCAGTTGTTTTCTTTTTCAGCCATTCTGTTGTAGATTTGCTGGTCTGCTTGGGATCATTGTCCTGCTGCATGACCTAAACTTTATGGAGTTCATTGCTGACTCAATTACTGCAAGGGGCTCGGGTCTTGTGGCTGAAGAACAAGCTCAAATCATCACCCCGCCACCACCGTTCTTGACAGTTGGTATAAGGTGTTTGTGGTGATATGCTGCGTTTGGTTTTCTCCAAACGTGGCACTCTGCATTCTGGCCAAACATCACTGTCCAAAAGGACAGATGAGACCAAACAAGCCATACTTCAGTCAGTCTTTTTCAGATTGTACTGTCATGAATGTTAACATTTATTAACATGCCAACTGAGGCTGGTAGAGTCTGATATGTAGCTATTAGGGTTTTTTTTTGCAGTTTCTCTGAACATTGCACGGTCTGACCTTGGGGTGAATTTGCTGGGACGTACACTCCTGAAAAGATTGTGCCATTGTGTTAACGCACACCTGAATGCTCCAAACCAGCAAACTGACAAAACTTCTGCTTCTTGCTGATGATCAGTTATTCAAGTGTGTTTCATTAACAGCACCTAGTTGCTACTTACCCTCTGAATTCCTGTGGAAGCAGTAAGGGTGTACTTAGTTTTTCCCAGGACTCTATGCAGTCCTGCATACAGTCTCTTTTTTTCTTGTGACTGTATGTGCTGTATACCAAAATCATATGCTGTAGCCAGCATTACATCACAACCATACACTTTCTGCACTTAATAGAGTCAAACTTTCTCTCACTAGCATACCAGTAACTTGACAGCGGTGGTCTTTTACTCCATCTATGAAAATTACAATTGCCATATGTAGGCTATATTATTTGTATAAATGAGCTCACTCAGAAATGTTAACAAAGGAAAAGTTCAAGGGATACTCAAGGGGGAGCTAAAGCACCCGAAGAAAATAGTTTGATGTCCTTAGCATATTCACTCCTGCAGCTGTGAAAGAGAAATGCAGCCTAATGCATTAATTTAAATGAAATGCAGGAAGGTGGAGGTTAAACAACAGTGCTTTTACCCATTGGTCTCTTTTTTTTTTTTCAAAGTGGAACTTGAACAAGAGTTATTCTCTGTGTTTAGATTCATACACTGGAGGCTTTGCACACGAAGGGAAGCATAAGGTGAAACACACACATACACACACACATTAAACAGAGCAAAGGAGAAGATAGAAACTAGTTTTACTGTAAATGACAGCAAAACGCAGCAGAGGTTGTCACACTGTGCTAAAAAAAAATGTATTTCATTATTTTCTCTTTTGTTTCTTTGGAGGTCCAAGCTTCCCCCCACACAAAGGTGGTAGGATTTATAAGTAGGATTTATTACAGGCCTGTTGTATTAAA
The DNA here is from genome assembly GCA_015108495.1 of Heterochromis multidens. NCBI lineage: Eukaryota > Metazoa > Chordata > Actinopteri > Cichliformes > Cichlidae > Heterochromis > Heterochromis multidens. Next base: position 17,354 of record VUQS01038611.1, on the reverse strand, counting down.
CTACATAAGCTATGTAGACCTAATAAACTGGACACTGACTTGTTGATGGCATGTTGATCATTAACAATAACAGGTTTTAAATGAATGCATCAGTGCATTCAAGCATTAGTTACACCTGTTGAAGTATGGTATATCTACCTGCATAGACAGGAGAAGTCTGTCTGCTCCTACAGAAGAAACTGATATTTGTGTGAAACAGGAAATAAGAGTCTGACCTTTAAAATTATATATACAACAATGTGCAAAAGTCTTGAGCCACCCCTCATTTCTTTATAGTTTGTTTCCAAGCAACCAGACTTTCTTGTAATTTTTAAAGTGGTCTTGAGCAATAGTTCTCCAGGCTTTCTGCAGGTCTTTCAGAGTTTTTCTTTGGACATTGGCTGCTTTTTCACTCATTTTCAGTCCAGCCCTTGTCCCTGACCATTTTCAGAAACATTTTTTTGAACCTCTTAACAGTGACCTATGAATTATTCAAGAATAAAAAAGGCACCTAACTCAAAGGATAAACCAGTGTTGTGTCTACAAATAACAAACAACTTAGCAAAGATTCTGCTGAAGCCTTATCAGAAATGGTCTCAGTGGAAGGGTTGCTGTGAATAAGCCATTCTTAAGGAAGGGAAACAGGGAATAAAGGGTAAGGTCTGTCAAATTAAGTAAGAACTGGACTGAAAATCAGTGGCAACAGGTCTTATGGAGTAATGAATCCAAATTTGGAGGTTTTGGTTCAAATCGTTGTCAGTATGTCAATAAGAGGTCAGAAGAGACAGAAGAGTGTCTACAGCCATGTGTAAAACACAGTGGAGGCTCTGTCATGGTTTGGGGCTGCATTTCAGCCAGTGGTGTCGGGGACCTTGTCAAAAATGATGGAATTATGAACACACATGCAGTACCATCTGGAAAGTTTTTGATTAGCAACAGTTTCAATTTTCAGCATGACAATGATCCCAGACACACTGCCAGTGAGTAAAAGCATACCTGGATAAAAAAAAAACACACAGTGTAACACTATCAGTCATATTGGCCTCCCCAGAGCCCGAACCTCAACATTATTGAAGCAGTGTAGGATCATCTTAATAGAGAACAAACAAAAGGTAGCCAACATCCAAAGAAGAGCTTTGAATGTCCTTCAAGAAGTCTAGAGAACTATTCCTGAAGACTACTTAAAGAAATGACAAGAAAGTTTGCCTAAGAGAGTTCAGGCTTTGTTGAAGAATAAAGGTGGTCATACCAAATACTGACTTTCAAGCTTGTTAAAACTGTACAAATTCTGTTTTTCCTCTTTTTTTTTTTAAACTGTAGTTTCATCAATGTTTGCACATTTCAATAAATCAGAAGACTTTTGCACAGTAGTGTATATGAAAAATTAAATAAAAATTCCAGCCTTGGTTTTGGTAGCATGGTTACATTTTGTATCTCAGGAAAAGTTACGTATAAAAGAAACAACTGTTCCTGACATGACGCTTTGCCTTCAGAGAATACACCTTCTCCACCTTGAGAGATAGCATGTCCTCCATGCTGCTCACTACCTGCCAGATCCTATACGCTACAGTACACTGACACACACACACATACACACAGACGTGGCCTTCGAGGTGCTATCACTTTCCATTGTGTCGTGCGAGATGGATAAAGAGGTCAGTACAGAGAGAACATTCACCTTGGATCAGATCGTTCAGAGTCAGATTGATTCAGACGTCGACACACACTGCTGGGAACCTCCCGAGTGGTGTACATTAAAGTGCTGGTTTGTGAAAGGATGTGTTTGTGACATGTGGCTGTGTGTATGCTTGAGTGTTGTGACACGTCTACACGAATTTATCCAAATGGAAGTAAAATCTTGTGTACATGAGGCCAACACATCAGACATTACCTCTCATTACTTCATGCAGATTGTTTGGCTGTCAACACACATACAGGTTAAGAGATCAGACTCATCGATGTTTGCTCAGATCTGTTGCTTCCTGTTGGAGTCAAAATATGAACATGTTGTATGCAGAGAGGAAGGGAGTCAGCAGCGGCTTTGCAACAGGAAACACTGGCACTGCATACAAAACACCCAGGAATGATGCAGATTCAGGAGGAAAGGGGAGGAACAGGTAAAGGTGGAGGAGAGATTTGGGACAGATGATAAATAAGAATAAGTGGAGTAATAGGAGAATAATTTTAATAATATAGTGTTCCTTCACATAATAAATTCTGCTGATTATGTCATTCTTTGTCAATTTCTTTCAATTTGGTTCACATTGTTGGGCCCAAAAAAAAAAGCAAATACTATGCAGATTTAATAGCAGTAAGTATTCATTCTGGAAAGATCGGCCCTATGTCTTCATCACTGTTGCAAATTGTTTAGATGAATCAATCATGTAGGAGCTGAACATCTGTTTGGAAATTTAAAGGGAACCAACGAATTCCCATTCGTGGTTTATAGATAGAAGTCAGTCTAAAAAGTGGGTTAAATTGTCAAATATTTCTCAGGCAATCTCGCACCACTTTGATCATGTAAATTCCTTTTTTGAGGCTATTTATTTCCCAAAACTTTCTGCCTTATTGCTAAGCTATGCTCATTGCATTGTTTCAGCTCTGTTGATGTGACAGAACTACTTCTTTAATCACCAAAATAAATCACCTTGCACTATATCGCATTTCCACAAGTTCATAGATTATAGTCTTTGTTTTAGTTCATGTATTGGCTTTCTGTGTGGTGCTCATCAGCATGAAAAAAACTGACAACCAGCCATCTCAAGGCTGCCACATAACACTGTGCTCGTCATCTCTTTCTGGGGCTCATTTTGGGAAGAGCGTCTTAATGTACCAGCCGGCTGTCTTTCCCAGAAAGTCTAATACTCTTGTTTTGTACCTCAACACATAAACAATCTTTTCCTAAACCAAACCAAGTATTTTTTGGTCCATACACCCAACCAGACATTGAATGAACACAAAAGTCGAACCTCAATTCCAAAAAACTCTGTAAAATGTAAATAAAAACAGAATGCAGTGATTCGCAAATCCTATAAACCCATATTTTATTCACAGAGGAACATAGAAAACATCAAATTTTTAAACTGAGAAATTTTACTATTTCATAAAAAATATTAGTTCATTTTGAATTTGATGGCAGCAACACCTTTGAAAAAAGTTGGGATTGGGGTAACAAAAGGCTGGAGAAGTAAGTGGTACTAAAAAAAACAGCTGGAGGAACATTTTGCAACTAATTAGGTTAACTTGCATCAGGTCAGTAACATGATTGGGTATAAAAAAAAGAGCATCTTCGAGAGGCAGTTTCTCAGAAGCCAAGATGGGCAGAGGTTCACCAATTTCAGAATAATGTTCCTCAATGGAAAATTTGAAAATTGTAAAAGCGGAAAACTGTTCTGTGGTCAGATGAATTGAACTTGATTTTTTATTTTTTTGAAAACATGAACGCAGCATCTTCCAGACTAAAGAGGAGAGGAACCATCTGGCTTGTCAGTTCAAAAGCCTGCATCTGTCTATAGAATGTGTCTATAGAATTGGCAGCTTGCACATCTGGAAAGGCACCATCAGTGCTAAAAAGTATATACAGGTTTAAGAGCACCATACAGTATGCTCCCATCCAGATGGCATCTTTTTTAGGGAAGGCCTTGCATATTTCAGCAAGACAATGCTAAACCACATACTGCAGCTATTACAACAGCATGGCTTCGTAGTAGAAGAGTCCAAGTGCTGAACTGGATGCCTGCAGTCCAGAACTTTCACCACTTGAAAACATTTGGCGCTTCACGAAATGAAAAATACAACAAAGAAGACCCAGGACTGTTAAGCAGCTAGACTCCTATGTCAGACAATAATGGGACAACTTTCCTCTCCCAAAGGTGCAGCAACTGGTCTTTCCATGGGGCCATGTTTACCACCACACAGCGGTAAACATACCCCCATCCCAACTTTATTGAGACATGTTGCTGCCATCAAATTCAAATTCAAATGACCTTGTTTTTTTTCTTTAAATGGTACATTTTCTTAGTTTAAACACTTGATATGTTTTCTATGTTCTATTGTGAATAAAATATGGGTTTATGCGATTTGCAAATCATTGCATTCCATTTTTATTTACATTTTACATAACGTACCAACTTTTGTTGAATTGGGGTTGTGAAAAAGTCAGTTAAAAGGAAGTGATTGAAAAGGGGAACAAAGTGAAACAAAGTCCAGAACACAAAACTCCTAAACTATCGGTGCTGTAATCTGCTTGTATTGACAATACCAGTAATAACAAGAGCACTCAGAGAACGCAACTCCCCCAAGGGAGGGCAAGGGCTATACTAAAACTTTGATGTTTTATGATGTTTTTATTACAACATGCTGACGTAAGCCTGTTTTTATTAAACATGCTAAATTCAGTGATGTCGTTGTGATGTTGTAGGGCGTCGTATTGAAAAATAAATGTCCCCCAAGGCCTAATATATTGTTGTGAAGTTTGAAGACGATCCATAAAAAATTGTGGGTAATATAAAGTTTTTATAGATTTTCACATTTGGTGTGACCTTGACCTTGACCTGATTTTTACCTAAATTAACACACATTATCACACAAAATTTGAAAATGATATCTTGAAAACTGTGGACGCTAGACTGCTATCAAACAGACAAACAGAACCCCTTAAATACTCCCTCCGCTCAGGGGGAGAATAAAATAAAATGTGCATATGATACAAATGTAAATAATCCAACGCCAGCACACTGTAGTTGTGCAATTTCTTTCACACACCAAGAGAGATTTACTGCACTACAAACCCTCTTAATCAGACTGAGTCAGGTCAGGCAGCTGAGACGGGCGAACCATTGAGAACTGGCTTGAACTGAGTCACTACAGTTTGGTGCTGTACAGCTTCATGATATTTTGTATGTAAACTGAGCACCAGATACATAGCGTTTGTTCATACTGGTTTACCCATGTCTTTTTAGTTATTTTTTTTTACTATTAGCCTCATTAGGTACAATAGTGAATTACAAAGGTTCTTATTGGACTTTGTTGGTGTTAATTTGGTGATAGTATTCACTCTCATTTGACAAAACACTGTAATAACTGCACTGCAATGGTAATCATATGGGGAAAATTTGATATTGTGCCAACCCTACCCCAAATGTGATAAACTTGTGACTAGCTCCCTGCCACCACTCCAACCTCCTGATGCAGACTCTGTTGTTCTATAAAACAAAACCATTATCTCACTGTATTTAATATTGCAATGGCCAGAGCATCAGGGCACTAATGTCAAAGGACTTGTGCATATTTCTGGGACACCCATAGAATCCAGTGGGATTTGATGCCTTGGGATAGAAACACAGTGAACACAACCACACTTATCTGTACAAACATTCATACACATAATAGTATTGTGTAAGCAGTGGGAAAATACAATATATACCCCATGATCTCACACACAGATCAAACAAATCTCTCTGGACGTGTCCTCCCCCTTTAGTAATCTCCCCAGGGATGTGGAACTGGCGGCGACACATTTTAAGACGGAAGCACTTATCACATGACTATGCACACTTCCTCTCCTAGGACTGTCGAGTCCCAGCAGGCAGTTGCATTTGTTGTCCCCCCACCACAACAAAGGGGTTAGCCTTGCATAAGCAGTCCTTAATGAGCAGGCTTTCCTGGGGGGCATTCAGTCAGAATAACAGAACATGACATTTGTTGCATGTACATGAGACCTGAGCTGTTTTTGGCATCAAGGGCCCATCTAAAAAAAATGTGCCCTCTTGTTTTGTACACATATTTATATGTTTAGACACCTACAAACCCATCTGCACGTCACACTTGACCAGCGCTTTTGACCGGTGTGTATGTGTCTCCAGGTGAGATGGAGGAGTTGGAGGCCCTCTGGCTGACGGGCATCTGCCACAATGAGAAGAACGAGGTGATGAGCAGTCAGCTGGACGTGGACAACATGGCAGGGGTCTTCTACATGCTCGGGGCCGCCATGGTTCTGTCATTCATCACCTTCATCTGTGAACATTTGTTCTACTGGCAGCTGCGCTTCTGCTTCATGGGCGTGTGCTCTGGAAAGCCCAGGGTCACCTTTTCCATTAGCAGAGTGAGTGTACTCGTGTTGTATTTTAGGTCTGACCTCTGTCCTCCTGACAGAAAGATCACAGAAGTGGCTGTTTTAAAACCACTGGCTGTGGTTGAGGTGTATAGAGTCAGTCAGGGAGACGAGATGACTCACCTGAGTTACCTGCGGCTTTTTTTAGTTAAGATGTCTTACATATTTTATTTAGTAGAATTACTGCAACTAGATTAATAAATATGTTTTAATAATTATTTTTAAGATTATTGATGGATTACTTTAGAGTTCATTGCAAGATAGTAATGTAACTGACCCATGAAAGCAATCATATATGGTTTTACAACAGCTGCATCATAAATAAATAACACAGGCAAAAAACACAAAGTCCTTCTAGAAGCAGGTTTTGCCATCTGGCAGCTATCGACACCTCTGGGGAACTTATTTGGTATTTAATTAGAAGCCCCTGTCTAAGTGAACAGGGAGAAAGCCATAACTTTAATTTTAATGGTTGCCAGAACTGCATGTACAGAATAAAATGGTGAAAAACCGCTTCAAAATTTTGCAATTATGCTACACATGTTACACAATATTTCAGCATCATTAACTGCTCTACACTGACAGCACTGGCTCATCCCAGAAGAGCATTGAGCAAATGCCATGCTAATTCACATGATCGATACAATAAGCCAAGAAAATCTACGAGTACAGTTGAGTGCATTATGTCTTTTCTATGATAACAAGTAGATACGCTGTCGTTGAACCTTTGCTGTGCAAGTGTCAGTGCAATAACACAAAAAAGAAGAAAGGAAGCTGCATGGCTCTGATGTTTGATCCCACAGGTGCTATTCAGCAGGGCAGGTATAAATACAAAGAAAAAATCCCAGGAAAACTAAAAAATTGTGGTTCAAGTATAACCGTAAAAAACGTACTGAGACGCTTTGTCTTCTGGTAAACGCCCGACAACGTCCACCATCTCTAACACGAATGGTTTATACTGTATTTTTACCAGTTTGACTGTTTATAGGCTCTTTGGAAATAACAAATGTCCACACAAAGTAGACATTTCAGATGCTTGACACAAAGTGTTTGTCATCCACATCTGAAAAGCAAATGTGTTTCTGTCTGTTAGAAGTAGCTACACTTGGAGCCGGGGTGAAAAGCAAGCCATCATTGAGAGACGAGACACAGAAATCATTAAGATGCGGACACGTTTTCAGACCCTCTCTCCTGAAAGTCATTCATTGTGCTGCACTTGTTTGTAAACAGTTGGAAGCAAGTTAGTGTGCTAAAAATGAAAAGCTGAACCCCTTTTTACATTCTCACCTCCTCACCATGTAAATTGGGTCCATATAAATAGTCATTTGAGGTGTAAAGCATTTGCATAATGTTACCTTTTAAGAAGCAGGTTGCTGTTCTATGCAAATTGCCTTAGTTATTATTTGCCCGAGAAAAAGGACACCACTGTTTATGTGTTTGGTCTTAAGGATGAAGGTGTTTATAATTGTAATGTAATTTGGTTTACACCTACTCAGACTGACCTGAAGGACCATAAACGAGAGAAATGGCTATGAGCACTCCTAAGGCACACTGTCTTCTGTGTTTTTCAATTGGTAGCAACCTCCATCTGCCTTTGATTTTTTTTTTTTTTTTTTTTTTTTTTTTTTTTTATTTAAATTTATTTTTTTTTAAAAAAAATTTTAAAATTAC
>VUQS01038608.1:0-21262 GCA_015108495.1 Heterochromis multidens | reverse complement strand
TTCATATCATCTGAAAAATGGCCAAAAAAATGTCAAATTCTGCCAGAGTATCTAAACTTATGAGCACAACTGTATATGTACATGTGTGTATGTGTGTGTCTGTAAGTGTGTCTGTGTGTGTGTGTGTGTGTATTAGTGTGTGTGTGTGTGTGTGTGTGTGTGTGTGTGTGTGAGCGCATGTGCTTGTGTGAGAGAAAAGGGGAAACAGACGTGACCTACCCCCCTCCATTTCATCCCATCTGCATCCTGACATCTGACAGGGACATCACACCAGGCCAATCCACCATTCTGTGTGTGCGCGTGTGTGATGCCTCATATTCAGTAGAAAGGTAATAGTATGTAAATGACCCCACATATGTCATCCATGAGAAGATGGGGATGGACACACACACACACACACACAAACACTCACACACACTCACTCACACACAACCACTTTTCCCCCCTCTCTATTATACGCACACACTTTAATGCCCTCAGGGTTGGGGGGTCTTGGCCCCTGTCTGATGTCTTTGGGTCAGTTTCTCACATTTCTGACAGGGTCACACACCTCTCCTCTCATTATTAACCTGCAGTAAAATGCCACATAGCCAAACACTTGGAGCGCATATATAGGTGTGTGTGAAAGATTAAGTCACAGGGACAGTATATGTGAAAAGAAAAGCTGGAAAGCTGACTGTGTCTTTGAAGGAAAATGAGAGACAGAGGTGAAGAAATTCAGGTGTATCTAGGAGTGTTTAGAGAGACTGATGGAAAGGGAGTCACTTTCTTGTTTGTGTATATGTGTATGTCCTTCGGGTATTACCTATCATATTAACAATTTGACAGACTGCCACACCTCCTCTCCCATTTCCTGTCAATCAAGCACATTCAGCCAACAATATCTTACATTAAACAGTGAAACCACCCTGGTACAGTTTAAACATGCTGCCCCTGTTTAGGACAGTTTAATGTATATCTATGAACATTCAGCACCATTTAATAGTCTCTACCCTCATGGCTCCCATCTGCAGCCATTTCCCCACAGACATTTCCAGCTGCACATTGGCAGTGTTCACTTTAATTTGATTACATTATGCAAAACTGCCACAAGGGAGTAAAGAAATCATAAATATTTTATTTTATTTTTGTATTTTTTTGTGAAAACTAATGGATGCAGTGAATATTGAAGTTGTCAACATATGAGCTGAGTCTTTTGAAGAGACTTAAAACGAATATACTGCAATAGCAGAATAAAAGATAAAAAGCAAGATGTAAAAAATACATTGCACATAAAGACAGAGAAATGTGTGTGCTTACACATGGATATTCTGGACCTTACTTTTTGCTCCCATGATTCACAGTATGCTGGTAGAATTATAAAAATTAAATCCTCTCTAAATTCCATCACAGTTACTGACAGGATTATACTCTGTCACTGTGTGTGTGTGTGTGTGTGTGTGTGTGTGTGTGTGTGTGTGTGTGTGTGTGTGTGTGTGTGTGCGCGCGTAAGGGGACAGGTGATGAGAGTCCCACACTCTGGTCACTGGTACACAATAGGATTAAGACCAACACATACCTGCCTGTATGTATGTGTGTTAGCAGAGCAGTGACCATTGGGGAGAGTCTACTGAATGACAAACAGTGAGTTCTGCCTTTCCTTTGTTCCCTCTTTCTTTGTCTTTATCTACCTCTACATCTATCTTTCCAACCATCTGGACCCTCAGTCTACCCCTCCACCCCCTACACATTAGCACCCAGCGCCAATACATACAAATATACTTCACATGTGTATATTATACACCTACCCTATTCTGTGTATTCAGGGAATACAAAGATTTTTTTAAAGCCAGGTGAAGTCTGATATTGTTGAAAAACATTACATGAAAAAACCTGATTTACAGAGTTTGTATTTCCTCTCATTATGTGTAAATGATTGTGTACTGTATTTATCAGTCCTCCTCTTTTATTTTTGTTATTATTGTAGCTGCTGCATATAAGGATAGCTGCTCTGGTGTCGTTGGGGGTCTTTGTACTTTTAAGTACATTTCTTTTTTTTGTCATGTCATGTCACGTTTGTCATGTCTGCTAATGACCTTAATGTCTGCTAAACTTACAAAGTTCATAAACTCTGTTACTTTTTTTTTGCACTCAGCAGCTTTTTATTGGGGTGGGTTACACTTCAGTGACACTCCAACACACAGGCTGGAAAAGCCAGGGAACAATTAGAGGAATACCCAGTTAAAACTGGTGAAATTGGGTTTCTTCTTTGGTGTTATTTTCATTGCCAAGTCTAATAACTTGTGGTGTAAAGAGCATTTTTTTTTAATGTGCAACTGAAAATCCTTCCATGAGATCTTACATTTATTTAAAAAGGTGCCACGAGTACACATGGATTTATTATCCTTACAAAAGCAATGTATATGCACATTTCTACCTTTGTGCATGCACACAATTTTAGTTACTACTACAGTTTCTGCCTGTGTCCCTTTATATCTAACAGGGTTTATTGTGACAGACTGTGTTGGGTGGAAATATTAAGTAGAACCATGAGTGCACATAGCGAGTTGACAGCTGTAAATTGTGCACATATAGACATCATCCCTCCTACTGCTGCAGTCTCCTCCACATTGCCTACTATATTATATACTCTACTGTAAAATAAAGGCAAATATGTCACAACCCCTCTAAAAGAACGTGTGATGACTCTATGTAACCGTGAATGCATGGCCTTTAAGACTAACAATCTGGCATGTTTCCAAGGCATACACATAAAATAAGTTCAGTTGGGTCTTCTTATATTTTTAAGAAGAAAACAGCTGTGCATATATGAAGTGTAGTGATGTGCATGTGAGTTTGTGAGTGGGTGTGTGTCTATGCCTCCCCCCTCCCCCCAGGCTCACTCCATCAACCTCCCTTCACTAACAGCTGTCTCCCCTCATTTACATGCTCTCTCCACCCACTAATGGAATTAGCCACAAGTTTCCTGAGGTGAGGCAACACACACAGACACAAAAACATATAGACACAAGTGTGTGTACTGTATTTGTATCTATATTACAAGATGTTTTTGCTTGTTATATGTTTGTGTGTGCTAGAGCTAGACTGCAAAGGTCAAACAGAAGACACAAAAGACACAGCTCAATTCAAAACTACTCTGCCAAAACTATGAAGAAAAACAAAAAATCAGAGCTTTCTTCCTCATCAAAGGTCAGTTACCTGAAAGTTAATCAGCAAACAGAAAGCCAGCCAATAAGCTAGAACAAAACAGGAATGTCTGACATGAACTGGCTAAGTTACCACACCTGTTGTTTACCCCATGCTTGATTTAGTGGCTCACACTCACATTACTGCAAATTTCATTACATTACATTTGGTTTCTGCTGCAGTCTGAGGCGGTGGCATTTAGAACAGTTAGTACATATTTCCTTCCTCTCTTCAGGCTACAGTCAAACACTGTGCTATTCCTACACTGAACAAGTGGCTGCTCCATCAATCATAGGACCATGTCACTTTCATTCATTCTGTGTCTTTGCCCTGTCATGGTGGAAAGAATTTACCAGTAAATTCACAACAACAATCCCTTCCCATCCCATTACACAGCAAGCTAAAAGAACTACTTGCCAGACCTAGTGATAACTAGTGGTGCTACTGGTGCCTGGGTACTATGCACCATATAACTGCAATGAATAACACCGCACTAGCTAATGTTTAAAAAATAAATAAATAAATAACTGTTTTACTTGAGGAATTGTGTTTGTGTGATGGTTGACTGAATTAATTATCTTGTTGCTGCAAAAGAGATCTTGATCTCAATGAAAATTCAGTTTCACTGCTGGACTGCTAAAGAAAATGATGTCTCATTATAGAGCTAAAGGTGAACTGATCCAGACCCAAGCTTGAAACTTTCCTTCCTATCCTTACCATGACCTTCACAAAGTTTCAAAGATCCTGCTAGCGTAGACCCCCCCCCTTTCTTTTAACTGTCTCCTCTGGGCCTCTCCACCAATGGGACTCTGTTTCCTATTGTTTCGTCCTTCATCTCTCCGTCAGCAGATCCCGTCCATCAATAGAGAACTGTCACTCACTAGAGGGACAATTGGCAGCTGTCGATAGTGTAGAGGGTCACCATTCTGTATACAGGCTTCAGCTCCTAAAATGCTATCAGCTGCCAATACAAACTCACACATGCACATGCACAGTTTGACATGCACAAGAGTGTAAAGACACACAAATACACACACATGCCTTTTTCTCTTTGCATCCTCATCTCACTTGATCATCGCTGACATAGGAAAATTTGGTTTGGTAGTAACGAGATCAGATCAGATGAGGAAACAAAGAGCCACCTTCTGACTATTCAGTGTTAAGCAGAGTGCGCGCACCCGCACACACACATTATTGCACTGATAAAGGTCTTTGACACAGACTAGAGTCACTGACACATGGCTCCCCCTTCTGGAGACCTATAAGACCCTTGGCAATGACATTCCAATCCCCAGTTACACTGTAACAAATTAACATTCATTAATTGATTCCATCATCCATCTATTCATTTAATCACTCCTCCCTTTCTCTGCCATCCCTTTCCCCTCACTTTATCATATTCTTCCTTCTTTCAGTTCCCCAGTCCTTTTTTTCATGTAGTTCCTAAACTTGTATCCTTCCACCTCTCCTTTTCTATCTTTATTTTTCTGTTCCACCCTCCATTTTTTGTCTCCTTGTTGGACATGTGAGCACTATACTAAAAATCAACCCTCGGAGGATAGTTCCAGATGATTACAGTTTGGATTTTTCATTGGTTTGGCTTCAATTTGATCTATTAGGATATTGTACTCATTCAGTGCTGATATTTGGTGAGAGTTAAAATACTACAGCAAAGTCACACATGGCAAGAGGTACAGAAATTCATATGATAAGACATGTTGCAAAGAGTTCTTTAGCCAGATCAATCCAAAACGCTTCATAGAAAGTAAAGTGAGCACAAGTAGTACCACGTAGTACCATATTATCCCACTATAGTACTATGCTCTCAGACTGCAGGCTTACTTGTGGGTTCTTTGAGTTTCTAAAAGTAGAATGGGGGACAGAGCCTTCAGCTATCAGGCCCCTCTCTTTTAGAACCAGCTCCCATAGTTTGTTTGTGTCCTTATCTCTCTATGCTCTCCTTTTTCTTTTTTCTTTCCCCTCACACCCAAACAATCATGGCCGATGGCTGCTGGAGGATTCTTCCTGTTAAAAGTGAGTTTTTCCTTCCCACAGTCGTCTAGTGCTTGCTCATAGGTGACATTCTGATTGTTGGGGTTTTCTCTCTAATACTGTAGGGTCTTTACCTTACAGTATAAAGTGCCTTGGGGCTACTGTTGTTGTGATTTGGTGCTACATAAATAAACTTGAATTGAATTGAAGTATGTGGGTAATAACCGTAGATTTTATATAAAAGATGGACTTAGCAACCATGATGTCACCCATTGCTTATATAGCAAAGTCCCACTGTAAAGCCTGAAGAGTGTCTTCACCTTCACCAATTTGTTGTTTTCAAACCAGATGTGATGAGCAAGAGCCAGATCAGACTAAGGAATGGAAGGACAGCGCATGCTAATAGGCTTGAGACTTGTCACTGACAAAGAAAACTCTTCATAAGCCTCTTTTTTTGAGTTGAATGGGGATCACAATTTACAACATGAGCTGTTATACTCAGTAAGACCTGAAACGAGTGACTGAAACCATAAACTCCTCAGGAAAATGTTTACTGAGGTCACAACAGCAGAGTTGAAGGGTCATTGTCCCACAGACTTCTTTACAGTTTCAACTTTTTGCAACCACAGCAGTTGCCCCTTTCTATCTTTCTATCTCTCCCTTTCTATTAGAAATAATGCAGTTTTAAGTAAATTCCACATTACTTCTCAGACCCAGAAGCTAAGTCCATCTTGTGCAATTTATGGTAATAACCTCTCAAAAGGCTATGCCATATTTTAGAGCCTAAGCAATAAATGTACCAGTATTATTATTCCATTATCAACTTAAAGATTTCTTGGACTCTGCCTACATCACAACCAATGACAGACTAAATGTCATAGTAAAGACATGCCAAATATACACAAGTTTAGTTGAGAAAAGAATCCCAATTAGGTCAAAGTTAGACCAGGTAAGTTGCACCATAAGCTGTGATGGATTTTTATGAGTTTCTAGTACAACAACATCAACTGCTTGTTTTATCTTCTGAAACAAACGGGAGTCTGTTTAAAACCTGTATGGTCCTTGGATTTCCATTGCTCTTTGCTATCTCTTGCTGTTTTCTTTTTTAATGTTGAAGCTGTTTTTTTAAGAACAGAGAAAAAAAACAGATCAGAAGAAAAGAACAGTGACAGTAACTAGGAGGAGATGTGCCTGTCTGCTGTTCTTTACGCACACGGCGTCCATCTGTATGAGAAATGTGATTACAAATGAGAGCGTGAGTGAGAAGCGGAGTGCCACAGCTGGCATGGCATCTGGCTTGGCATATCGTTGCCCGGCCTCGCCCGCTGCCTGTGCGTTCTAATGTGGCTGTCGACAAGCCCATTAAGAAGCTATTACTAAATGCTCTGTCTCTGCTCCTCTTCCACGCCTTACAGCACAGGCCCGGGGGAATGCCAGCAACATGAAGGAGAGGAAAAGGGGAAGAGAGACAGAAAGAAAGGGAAAAACAGGTGGGGGAAAACAATGGTGCCACACCAATAAGGACAACGGGAAGTTTCTGATAACTACATTTAATGATAACATTGGTGTCAGATTGTCATGCCACTACTCGTAACAGAAAGGGCTCTGAACTAACGTTTAGGAATTTAGGCATAGGAAGGAGTGTTGTGAACTGTGGTCTAAATTATTTAAACTCTAAATAAGCAACAATAGATTGGAAAAAAAGAATGACTCCAGCTTATCCAATGCAAATGCTTTAGTGTTTTCTTCATCTTCTGTAGTATTAAACTAAATAAATGTGCCATCATAGGTTCAGTGGATAAGCCCTAAATGTTTTAGTGTTTGGTACAATGTACATGAAATCAATGCTAGTCCTGTCACTGTCCACCGACATATGCTGGTGGTGTCAGCATGTGTGTATGTGTTCAGACGGGAATTTTTTCAGGTATCTCCCCGCTTCCCAGCGTTGGACAATAGATAAAGTGAAGAAAATGGGGATAGATGATTGACAGATTCTGTCCCTCTCCTACAGCCTCCTATAACCGTGTAAACACTGAGCTACATCTGATTGAGCAAACTCCTCGCTTGGGCTGTTTGCTTCCAGATTTTAAACCATGTAGGATCAAATTGAAATAGGTATGGTGACTTGCTTGCAAACTTTCTCATATATTACAAAAACAGTCCAACAAAATGTGTTTGATGCAGTTCCTCAATCTGTCTTGCTTTTAAAGTTTTTCATAAGTTTCCAGAGGCGTCAAATCACACTGGTCATCCTTGAGTTGCATAAAGTAGCCTCAAGTATGAGGTTCATGGATCCTGTGGACAAGTATCATTAAAATAGGTCACTAGATTAGACTCTTTTGTGTCACACATTTCCACCTAGTTACCTAATTTACTGGAGAAAAATCAAAAAGTCACATGAAGTGAGCCCCAACTTAAACTTACATATTCAAAGGACAAAATGCACCTAAAGCATACATGAAGACATAGAGAACTAATAAACACAACACAACTACCACAATTAACAATGTTTCTTTATTTGTACTTCTCTTCATTTTCTCTGGGCAGGAGGAGGTGTAATACAATGCTGCCAGCCTCAGAGTACAGACAAGCATACTTATTAAAGTCATTGTAGGTGAGAAACACCGTCTTAAATGGCTGGATGAGAAAAGGCAAAGCAGAAGGACAAGAAATTAGGGAATGGAGAGGAAAAGTAGGAAAGCAACAAAAGTTTTCAAAATTAAAAGCTGCCAGTCTGTTTTTTTATTAACACATTTCATTTTTTTGCTGTGGCTTTGTACCAAATCACACCAGAAATCTAACAGGTTGATTTCAACTAGACCTGACAGGTGAAATGTGCAATGATGATTTTAAGCTTCATATAGTTTTGAAGACAGACACTCAAAAAAAATTCAATAACAGTATCTTATTAATATGGCTAATGAATGCTAGGATATTATTCCCATTCCTGGCTTTTGCAAATGTGGAAAAGGTGTACGTATGTCCATTATGATTTCAACACTCACAAAGACTGTGTGCAATTTCCTGCGGTGTGTGTGTGTTAAAAACAGAGTGAGTGTGTTTGGAGCGATGAACTGCTCTTTTCATGAGTGACTGTGACAGGTTTCTCATCAGGCCCTGAAGCCTCCTCGCAGTTAGAGACCATGTACAGCTCAGTCCTCAAACAACACACACACACATGAACACATACTCAACTGGGTGATGATATGAAAGAGTTTTCCGTAAAAAACAGCATATCGGAGCAGTAGTTGGTAGCACGTGTGTGTGTGTTTGTGCATCTGAGCCGACTGCTGGAACTAAGCGGGGCTCTTAATCACGGCTGTAACGGGCAACATTACCAGCAGCGGCAGCAGGCTAATGATGAATGCCCGAGTCACTGTGCAAACGCTGACCTCCTTTTCTGCTGTGATGCACAAAAAGCTGTAGTCCTCTCATCAAAAATCACACATACACACACACACATCCATGCACACCCACACAGGTATTAGATTACACCAACACATACATCTTAACAAAAAAACACTGCCGAGGCAAACAAACATTGATAAAAAAAAAAATAAAAAAAAAAACACACTTGTGCGCACACACAACTTACTGCTCCATAGGTGGTGTTTAAGTCCAGCCAGGTTGCTCTGGAAATGTGTGTGTGTTCGCAGGCGTGAAATGATACGACTTCCATTGCTAGGATGATCTAAAAAGTTGTGTCAAGTCCAGATATATTAAATCTGGAACTGGAACAGCAAGAGAATGATTGAGAGGTAAATGTGAGAAAGACAGAGAAGAGGAAAGAAAGATAGGTGGTGCTAACATGAAATGTAAATGAGAGAGGAAGAGAACCAGAAATAAAAGAGGGGGAAAAAAGATCAGCACATGAGAGAGACAGATGGTAAAAAAAGATGTAAACAAGAAAGATTTTGCAACACAGAGAGTGAGTAGTTATAAACGAATGTAAAGTTTTGATGAAGGACAAACTAATGTCAGGGAGTTGGGCGGTTTGGGCTTCCTGCTCCCCGGCTAGCACATGTGATCCCGCCTGTCACTCACACTCCATCGCCATGACAATCATCATAATGCCGACGCCTGGAGGCGGGGACAAGCCTGTCCTTGTAACAAACAGAAGCCCTCCGCAATCTGACGCCGACAACTGTTGAGAACGCACACACACACACACACACACACACGAACATGACAATCATCATGCAGCGCTGCCACATAAACAGACAAAAATAAAGAAAATTCCACTGAAGATTTATAATGAAAGGTCTATTTTTCACTAACAATGATGTGATTTGATACGTTACTGTCACCCTTTCCAGAGCATGCTGCATACGTTGTCAAACTCATTCATTGCATAATATACAGCATGATGTCATCTGTGCATTTGGACAGGTGTGTGTGTTGCATGTTTGCTTATACATTTATTTAGCCTAAGCATTCAAACAATACATGAGTATGTGATTAGTGTGTTCACATATCATACATGTGTGTGACAGACAAGTGAGACAGAGACAGAGAGAGAGTGTGTATGTGTGTGCGTGTTGGCCACAGGGTAGGGAACAGGGACTTGTCAAACTGAGGAAGAGATGGCAAACTGGATGGTGATGCCAGCTCAGTGTGACAGCTTCTTCACATACACACACACTCCCACATACACACATACACAGATGCTCTAGCCCCCCAAACCTGCCCTTGCCCATACTATAGAGCTGTGAAAGCTTGGATGCAGAAAGAAAATGAGACTGGTGGAACCTCCCTTTAACTGGAGGCTGATTAGTGTGTGTGTCTGTGTGTGTGCACGTTTGTGGTGGGATGGGGTTCAAAGTGTCACATCAATTTGTGGCTCTGCTGTTTCTGAAAGAGGCTAACCTCACTGCCACTTAAGCTTAGCACATCAGTGTACAGCATACCGGCAGACAGGACACATACATGCGTCAGTACACACACATGAAATCATCCTAACCCTATACTTGCAGACCTACTCAGAACTGCAAGCATATACATTTGTATTGGGCTATACAGATGAAATTTAACTTTGACAGTCAAATTCCAAATGCTTCAGATAATGTAACTGGAACCTGTTTTGAATTGCTGCTGCAAAACTATTTGTTTTGAACAATAATGATCAAATGCTCAATTAATCAGCATCTCATGCAGTAATACCATATAATGACACATACTGACATGCGTGGTAATTTTAAATACTAGATGAGAGTTCGGGACAGCTTGAGAAATCCACCATGTGAATAATAATAATAATAATAATAATAATAATAATAATAATAATAATAATAATAATAATATACTTATAAATTTGAAAGCTTGCTCCAGCATCTCCACACATCTGCACATACACATAGATGAGTTAAAAACAGTCTTTTGGTAGGATGCTCCACTGTACCTCTAAAACTAGAGTGGAAACAGTCAGCTGAGGTAGAGTTGCTGGTTAGAAACCCCCAAGGGTGACCTGGCCAGGGCCCCAGACTACTTTAACCACTCGTCTCCATTAACAGGCTCGCAGATATTATTATGCTCCCAGGGGACCAGGCGTGCTCTAACCAACCATTTACCCTCTCCTTCTCTCCGCTCTCATGTCTCCTTCTCTCTGCTGTGATGTTACACTATAAAAGAAGACAGCAGAGAGAAAAATATGAGATTGATTTATTTGCTTCAGTGTTCTTTGGGATGGAGTCCTCTCCCACACTTTCTCTCCCGTTTCTCTCTCTCTTTCTCTGGAAACTGAAACCAATTAGTGGGCAGAGCACTTGTAGCGGGGAATGTAGGGCAAGCGAGGAGTAATAAAAAAGTATTGACTTTTCTGTGACTGTATGCGGCGTGAAAGGGGTGCCGCGGCCTTGTCCGACATGAAAGGAGCTCCATTAATTTCACTTATTTCTCCCAGGCCCCTGTCAGGAGGCCCTAATGCGTCCCAGGCGCACTTCTCACATGCAGGCACTCAGACAGCACGACACAGCTTCAGCCTGGTTACTAAATGAGTTTACATTATATATCAGTGAGGGAGAGAGAGAGAAGTGCAAGAGAAAAGAGTCATTTCTAATTCTGTGGTTGAGACACAAAGCGAGGCCTTTCATACATGGCTTATTTGCCCCAACCTCACATCGCCATCCTGCTGCCATCTTGCTTTCTTTCACTTGTTCTGCATCATGCAAATCCCACAGTCCCAGAAAAGAATGACTTACAGTTTCAAAACAGGACCACAACAAATAGGCAAGACAATTTTGATTTAACTAATCGTGTTAAAAGCATGCTTCTCCTCTGGGACATCATAACAACACAAAGGTCTTTGTATTGTGGACTTATACATTTGCAGGATTTCTTACACATTGTGACAAATTTTTAAAAAATGAACAAAAAAGAAAGTATGTGCAATTTTACTGCATGCAAAAACAAATAAAAGAGTAGGTACTTCAAAACCCATTTGATAGGTTTTTCACAGCCACATGTATGGTGGTACAATACAACTTTTGTGAAATTCAAGTCTACCTTAAACAGTTTGAAGAGGTGTTTGGTGCATTTTCTATGGCTTTATCACATTTATCACAAAGATTATTCCAGCTCCTGATTAATAATAAAAAGCAGCAAAGACAGGTTTAGTGAACTTTTCTCATTTTGCACTTAGTGATGGCCTAATGCCACCAGGTAAATTGCATTTATCTTGAATTCCAGCAGCACTGAGTATGTGCATGTAACCTTGTGTCTGCATGCTTGCATACACTGTATGTGTATGCTTGAGGTACACGCACCCCATGAGTATCTGTGTGTGTGTGTGTGTGTGTGTGTGTATGAGAAAGAGTGAAGAGTGAGAGGCTATCTGCAGACAGAAACTAATCAGTGTGTGTGAGATAAGAAAGCAGCCTTTATGGTGTATGGTAATCAGCCCCCCTCGGCCTGCCACCGCCATGCATAATCACCACGACTTATTCACATGATTGATGAAATATGCGTCTGTGAAATCTGAGCCGCTTTTGTTATCATCCTGTTTTTCCCCGCTCCCCTCTCTCTTTCCTTTTCTCTCAATCTTTTTTTGTCTGATTCAACCTCTCTGTCCCTCTCTATATCTCTCCCCTGCTCTGCAGTAGCCAAAGATGTTTGGAACAATGTACAAACAAGAAATTACACCCACAGTATGGGGTCCCTCTTACAAACACAAACACACACACACACACACACACCCCCACAGTCACTCTACACATACTTTCTTCTCATATGGTAGTTATATGATGCATAGGAGATACATACAAAAATATTGTATTAAGAAGAATATGGAGAAAAGGGGAAAGGGAAATAAGAATAAGACAGTAACTAAATGAGAAGACATTAATTGTTCAGTCTTGCAAAGAGTGCAAATGGGTGGGCTGGATTAGAAGGGGTCGAAAGTAGAGAGCGAGGGAGAGAGAGATGAAGTGATAGATGAAATTGGATACATGCTTCAGAGAACTCATCATTGACATTCAATCACATTAATCTGGGAACAAATGCAGAATTCAAAACTAATGCATCAAGAAGAAACAAAAAAAAAAAAACATTTAAACAAAGGCAGCAGCAACATCTCCTTATAAAAATGCAGCTACCAGAATGAGTCTGACCATGGTGATAAAAATATTATATATATAATAATGAGGATATTAGTCCTATACAAAAAGGGTTACCATTAAAAATACAGCCATAATGGGAATTAATTAGCATAACTTAACATCTTTAGTGACCTCACCTTTTCCATGCCACCACGGTTCAAATACGGCAATCTTCATGCAATTCGTCCGTTATTCTCTATCATCATATTACTGCTGATCATTTCATAATTCTAACACCACATTAAATAGCAGTTATAAATCTTGAGTATGGGTATTACAAAACAGTGTTTTTTGTGGTATTTAGGAAGCCTTCAGACTCGCTAATCTGCTTTGACTGGACTGGCTGGTTTACATATTATTCCACACAAATAGGAGATGGCTAAAGCAGAGACTCCTCGGGTTTTTGAAGGGTAAAAAAGTCCAGTACTTGGAAGAAATCAGAGCTTATGCTAGGCTGTTTTCCTTTATTGAAGAAGAAAAGAACTAACTATGTAATCCTAGTTTTTTAGTTTAGCTGTTGCAAATGTCCTATGGGGCAAAACAGTGGAATTCTGGTCAAAGGCATTCATAGTGCAAAAGTTGGTAAAAATGAAAAGTATCTGATTTTTGCCAATTTTCCATGTCAATTCCAATGTCAGAAGGGGGTTACAGACACTGTTTGACCGTCTGACAAGTATACTAGCACCCTAAGGCTTAGAATAGGAAAGGACTAGGAGAGACAAAGCCTAGGAGGAGGGGTGCAACTAGGACTTTGATTTGGGTTGAAAGTAGGCACTGGGGGAAGGTGGGGGCTGAGACTGAGGGTAAGATTAAGACTTGGGCTGGGGCTGGTGAATTAAGGGCCCCAGCCTCGGGGTGCTATTACACATCTATAATGAGAAACGGAGAAGAGGGAGGCTTGTCTTTGCTCCTCGGCACACCTTAGATTAAATATGCACAATTCCCATGCAAAATGGGCCACGAACAGCCGGGACCAGCATTGCTGTCTAATCCCCTGTGCTGGAGTTGTTTCAGCCAGGGTTAACAGGCTCATCAGTCAACACGGGCTGCTTTGCACAGGACATCAAGGCCATTTGCTGGTTTAAGTGTTTGTGATTGCTTCCCTTTCCAGGTCCCATCACCACCCACAACCCCCAACACATATTCCCACACTGGCTAAGGAACATATGAGCCTTTAATAACATACACACACGTGCAGACACACAGATATGCACATATTGTACATTTATCTTTGATAAAGGGGTGGCTTTCACATATGGATTAAGCTGCTTAGAAAGTTACATAAGCAAATACACAAAAAAAACAAACATACCCTTAAAAAAAATAGGACTCACACACATGGTGACACATACACCCCTTGTAACTGAAAAAGATAGATACAAAATGTGTCCTGTGTGCTGCGTTCTCTGTGCCCATCCAAAAAGGCAACCTTCTGGCCTGGAAAAATGAAGCCACTGTGGAAGTGCCAAAAACGGCAGTACGCTTGAGGGTGGCTCCAACAGTTAATCAATCCAGATAGACTTCAATGTTACAAAAAAAACAAAACTGCATCAAAAAAGTAAAATCTGAATGTTCACAGCCTAGCACAAAAATGGTCTTGGTCACCAAGTGTACTCTATAAAAGCTGTAAATTTAACCTTTACATTTAATTTGACTGAAAGCTGACTGACTGATGTATGCCGACACGTGACTATAGCGCCCAGCTGTCTACCTGATAATTTGAGTCACAGAGTCACTCTTTACAGTGTGTTGTGTTGGTGCCATTTGGAATATGTGACAAGTAATATTGCCTGCAGTGTCCATCCAAAAAGTCTGTCCTCCAATTTTTGCGAGTTTTGGTCAAATTCTGGTTTGTTTGTTTTTGTTGTTTCTTTTTCTTTTGTAAATTACTTGGCAATAACAAGCAGGTACTGTATCTGTGTGATGCACCAACACAGTCAATGGATACTGCTTGTTCGTTAGTTAGTGGATAACTTAGGATGCCACCCTTTCATGTAAATATGGTCACTTCTGGTTCCAAAAACTAAAATAGTGACACCAAAAATGATAATGTTGAGGCTTTAAAACAGAGCTTCAGAGACCAACAGCAGATGGCTGCCCCTCACTGAGCCTGGTTCTGCTAGAAGTTTCTTCCTATTAAAAGGGAGTTCTTCCTTCCCACTATCGCAAAGTGCTTACTCATAGGGGGTCGCCTGATTGCTGGGTTTTCTTTCTAACAGTGTAGTCTTTACCTTACAACATAAAGCACCTTGAGGCGACTGTTGTGATTTGGAACTATAAAAATAAACCTGAATTGAACTGAACTGAATGATGCCATGGTGGATATATCCATCTTTGATATACAGTCTTTGATCTATGTTGTAGCTTTATCACAATCTGTTTATATTTCACAGTTGGGGTTGGCTTCTATCACTGACACACTAATGTATAAGAGGGGTGTTATGTTTCTCACGTCTATGTATGTGTGTGTAATGTGCACTGAGATACGTTTTGCATGAAGGGGGAAAGGGGTGTAGAAAAAGTTGCTGGTAGGTACTGCAGATGAAGAAAAGTCAGAAAAAAAAGAACATATGCAAATAAAGAAGATAGCAAAGAAGAGCAAAGAAGGAGTGATGGAAGGAGAAAGACATCGACAGTGATTATACTACACTATATACAGCATGGTTCAGTGGAGCATATCCGTACAGGGACAGGCAGTCCATTAAAGTACAGACATCCCTATCCAGCTTGTCTGCTTCCTTTCTCTGACATCTATGTACACATGGAGAGGAAAACATCTACAGAGACTTAAAAACTCTTCCATCTTGATTTCAGAATAACTATGATGACATAGCATTTTATATTGCAGTTATCTTTTATTTTCATGCTAATACTGCCACTCTGTTAGTGGTTGTGTTGTTTCATTTGGTGTATTAAGGCAACCGCAGTGAAACAAAAACAACTTTCTTTTAAATAAATTATTTTGTACGAATAGAGTTTTGACAGGTTTATATGTGTAATTACAAGTTTGCATTCTGAACATCTAATACACCAAAATACAACTGCTAATTATTGAGACTGTCCATTTAACATCACGCTGTGTGAACTTGACCCTCACTGTTACTCTCTATACAGTGCAAAATGTCCCATAATATAAGCAAAGTGGTGGGTTAATTGATAAATCTGAGGTCTTGAGCAGGAAGCAGTGTGACTGGGGAATGCTTTATGGTTGTGCAAATGACAGGGCTTCAGAGTTTTACACAGGCTGTAAAATGGTTATGAATTAGCATTAACATTCCTTATTTTTCATAGCAGTAACATGGACACTAACGCAGCAGAGCAGGATAGATCACTGGAAAAGATACAGAAACAGAAAAGATGAAAACATAATTTTGTGAATTTGTCGTCTTTGCTTCATCTAATTCCATTGTCTATTTGTGGTCTATTTTACTTTAGACATTAATTGCTAATGAATACTGTTCCATATAAAAAAGATCCTTCATACATCGGATGTATGCATCAGAGTGAAACATTATGGCTGAGGGCATTAAGAGTGAGCCATTACATGTACACGTGTGGACACACTTTTCCTTTCTCCTTTGCCTGAAGCTTTATACTAACAATACAATAAAAAACACCAAAATAAAACCTAGTAGGAGGAGGAGGGTATGGAATTCTCTCTGTGGGGTAAGAAAGGGTTTGTGTTTCAGAGTGTGTGCTGTGGTGAGAGGAGGTAACAAGGACAATACAGGGCCAACATTAAAGTGGGTATGTGGATAAGCTCTCGGCTGTGTCTCTCTGTATATGCATGTGTTCACGTGTATGCAAGTCCTACCCATAGTGCTAATCATTAGTCCTTCTGCGACATTCACTTGACCAGTTACTAAGATACCACTATTTCATGTAACAATCAAGGGACAACCTCTTCAATTGAAAAAAAAGTAAGCTGAATAATTCAGAAGTGTCAAAGAAAAAAAAAAACACAGTTCTTCAAATGTCTTGATGCATGCTCAATAATCCAGGTAAAAGAATCCCAAAAAGCTGAATCTGTTCATCTGGACGTGGCGTTTTTAGTGGGAGAAACGTTTCGTCACCTCCTGGTAACTTCTTCAGTCTCCAGGAGGTGACAAAACGTTTCTCCCACTAAAAAACGCTACGTCCAGATGAACAGATTCAGCTTTTTGGGAGTTCTTCAAATGGACACGCGAAGAGATCGTAACAGATCTCCATGGTAAAATGCCCAACTTTACAGAAGAAAAAAAAACATGTTTACATCCTGGTACAAAAAATGCTAATGTTAACTTACCCAATCAAACTGTACACAGGGTCAATTTTTATATAAATCATCCATTTTAATTGTATCAAATCTTAAAAACTGTACTATTATTACTGCTTTAAGAGACATGTCGACATTTCATCTTGTTCAGTATTTGGTTGTACTAAAAGACAGTAAGCCTGCTGCTCAGTTTCTCTGGTACCTGCATTTTGTTTGAATCCGTTTTATCCAAAGTTAGCAGTCAATTTAATATCACAAATAATATAATTATAAATGCATCTTGCTAACCAATCTAGCTAGGTAGGGTTAGCTTTAGCTGATAGTGCCCTAGGTTGACTCTCTTATTCAAGCACGGTTACATGTGGTTAAAAAAAACCCAAACAAAACTGAGATGGCAAGGACCAAAATGTCATGAGCAAGGATTCAAAACAGCAGTCAAATAACCAATGAGGGATGACACAGAGACTACATCTATCTTTTATATACAGTCTGTGGAAAAGAGAGCAGATAAATCAGCTGTCGACCGATTCACTTTTCTTGTGCTTGTGTTCTGTTGCGTATCAGTCTGTATTTCTTCTAATAATATGCTAGTTTTGAACTATCACCCTTGAATCAGTTCTTTCACTTTTTCATATCCATGTGGTAGCACTATTTTTGGTCATTATAATTAAAAAGTTATAAGTGCCAGGTTTGATATAATGCAGTTCTCTTCTGTGATATCATGGCAATCTCATGGCAAGAAAACATTTTATCAGTTTTAATAACATTTACAAATTGTCTTTCTTCTTTACTGCAAAACCACTTATTTTAACTAAAAGTTGGGAAAAAGATTTCAAGTCCTTCTCTTGGTTCTGCACAGTTCACACCAGAGCATAGATTTTAAATTTGGCTAACCTTCTTTTCAGATGTTTGTTTACTTGAAAGATGAACTACCAGAATTAAGAAGGCTAAACCTGGTATAGTGGTCAACTGAACCAAAATCATTGCTATAACTAATGCAATCTTTAGCCTTGCCTCCACTTTGTTATTACTTATTACCAAAACCAGTCCATTTGCTACTGTTAGCCATTTACCTATACATTTATGTTTATTTTTTCATGACTGGAATTAGAATATGTTGTTTTTCTTGTCTCTGTTGCTGTTCTGGTTATTTGTTATTATATATTTTCTATTATGTGTTGCTGTGTTTTTTTCTTTTTCTGTTTATCCAGACTTGACTTGTTATTGTTTTCATTCATTTACGCCGTTTCCCTTTTCATCTCTAAGGATTAACTTCTGTTCTGAAAGTAAAGTTTCTTTCTATGCCTGGAGATGACGTTTGGTATTATTTCAATAAACAATTAAATTAAAAAAAAAAACAAGCTCCTAGGAAAGTGTGCTTGTGTTTTGGTGTGTGTCAGTGTGTTTGTCCTGATCAGAAGTTATGATGGATGTCAGTCTAATGAAAAGAGAAGGAAAGGCTTGGAGCACAGACCAACACAGACGTGACCACTCACTGTAGTGTACTTTATTAGCGTGTAGCCTCCTAATTAGCTATCTTCTATGGTTATAGGCAGAACCGCTGGTGACATGGCTAATAACAACCACAAAATTAGCATGAACACAGAGGGCTTTCCCATATCTGCATTTGAAATTAGTCTCTGTTGGTGCATTTAGCTGGTGCAGAATCTTTTATAGCATTTTATCTTACAGTACTTACAGGCAACTATTCAGTACCAAATTAACACATATTTCTCTCTGACACATGTGTTCCTCACCCATAACCTAAGTCTCTCTCTTTATCACTTTATTTCTCCATAAATAATTAAACATACCCCAGATGAACTATAGTGCTGCATTTGCATTTCATTCTAGTAAGATAACCATCATTGTTTTGTTGGTATGACAGGTTTATAAGGAACATAGGAAGTGAGGGTAAGGACACATATGGGCAAGAAAAGGGGCAACCTTTACATGGCACCCTTTGCCCTGAGACAGGGCACTCAGCTTTTCGAGAGGTAAGGTCTGGCATTTATGTGATTGTGTGTGGATGTGCGTGCGCGCACACTGACAGACTTTCATACTGTGACCCAGATGGCTAAGGTAAATAAAGGTCCAGGAGTCACGAGCTATTTCTAGGGCTTGGTTTGGACTGGGGATGCTGTGTACATACTGCCAAGAGCTGTGATGGTCAAGCCAAAGAAAACAGGAAAAAAAAACTGGGTTATGTTAATGATGAGGCTTCAGGCTATGTGGACAAGCTAAAGCAACGCTTAAGGTGATGATTACAAGCAAGGCTAGGTAATGTGGCAGAGACTGGGTGATAGGGCTGTGGCTAGGGTTTGAAAATAATTAGGAGCATGGCTGGATAACACAGCTAAATAATGTGGCTGGGGGGAGGCTGGCTAGGCACGGTATGAAGATGATGAGTACCAGGGTTGAGCTGTCCACTCCACTGGCCCTGTGAGATGTGACAAGAAGCTCCACTGGCTGCTGCTGTAGCTCAGGGTGATGCCAATGATAGGACTAATGCACTAATTATCACAGAGTGAGAGGAGAGAGAGAGTGTAAACAGAGGTAGAGAGATAGAAAGATACAGAACCTCAGAGAGAAAGACGCAAGGTTTGATGAGCTCTGAGTGACAGCAGTATGACAGGACTGGGCTGAGGACAGGCAACTACTGTCTTTATCATCTTCCAACAACATCCTGCAATGCAATGTTATACTATACTGAGAATAAGTCTAGCAAGCATTCAATTTGAGAGACAATAAAATAATAGAAAATAGCTACACACACACACACACACACACACACACATTTGATAAATGAATAAACTTAATGAATGAAGGCTGGCTCATCCCACCAGATCACTGACCAAATATAATTCTAATTCAGACCTATACTTGTCTACATCTTTATTATGATAATCAGTAGGTATGCCTGCCATCAGACAACCTGTATCAGTTCAACAGTATAACTGGCATATATGTTTCTTCTTTTGGATATTGATGGGCTCTTTCCACCCAACAAGGGGTAAGGGCGATAGGCAAAGTCGAAATACTACCACAAATGCAAATCTACAACCTTCCTAAAATTGTATTTTACAAACATGATACAGTGAAAAATAGATCATACTCCCCCAACTTCTCTTGTCAGTTGGAGGAGACCCTGTTCACCCACTCACTCTCTCCTCATACTTATTTATCTCCACTTCCTGGGGCCGTGTTAGTTCATTCCCCTGTCGCTGCTCTCTTCTTTTTCCCTCGCCCCTCTCTCTCTCTTGTTTCACTCCTTGTTTCCGGGCAATTGGGTTTGGTTGCTGGTGGGGAGTAAGGGGTTGGGGTGGAGCTGCTGGGAACTTGGTGTATGTGTGTGTGTGTGTGTGTGTGTGTGCATGTATGTGAGTGTGTGTGCTGGGAAGTGAGCTAATAAAGGACGGTGATCCATGAAAGGCCTTGAGCAAAGACACAGTCAATTACCTAATGCCTGGACCAGACCGCAGGGCCCACGCTCACACATTCTCTCACTAACATACCCACACATACACACCCATGCATACACCTCATTTACGTATACATGGAGAAGGGGCAGTGGAGGGCATAGCTGGGAATTGTGTGTATGTGGGTGGGTGGGTGTAGATACGCGTGTGATGGAGAGTGGCGATTTATTAAATTGCTGTCACTTTTGACAAATTTGTGCAACACAAGTTGAAAGGTTTAGGCTGTGCTGCTCTGCTTTTTCATCTCTTTTTTAGAGGAAGAATTATACCTTTAGGGTCAAACTAAAGCAACCTCATAAACCCATTACCACAGCTTTTGGCCCATTGAGGCTGTTCACTCTGCATGGGATAATTAAATAAATAATTAAAAAAAAAATATATATATATACAGTGGGGCAAAAAAGTATTTGGCAGCCACTGATTGTGCAAGTTGTCCCACTTAAAAAGATGAGAGAGGTTTGTAATTTTCAGCATAGGTTCACTTCAACTGTGAGAGACAGAATGTAAAAAAGAAATCCAGGATATCACATTGTATGATTTTTAAAGAATTTATTTGTATAATGGTGCAGAAAACAAGTATTTGGTCAAGAACAAAAGTTCACCTCAATACTTTGTAATGTAACCTTTGTTGGCAATGACAGAGGTCAAACGTTTCCTGTAGGTCTTCACCAGGTTTGCACACACTGTAGCTGGTATTTTGGCCCATTCTTCCATGCAGATCTGCTCAAGAGCTGTGATGTTTTGGGGTTGTCACTGGG